>KN474826.1:35837-54840 GCA_000787095.1 Periophthalmodon schlosseri
CCCCCCCCCCCCCCCCTCGCTCTCTCTGTAACCCTGTGACCTTCAGACAAAACATACAGCGCCTCACACAAACCGCTGCAGCAAGGGTGAAAGGGAAAGCAAACGTGTGAGATGACGAGCCTGGTATATTTGAAATGAAAGTAAATGCGCAGCAGTAGATAATTTAAGACTTGCGCGTCAAACTTTCTTCTTTTTTTACTGCAGGTGCAAAGCAAAACCTGTGATTGTTTAAAGTTTGTCTTTTGAATTGTGCAGTGCATGGAGCGGTTTTCAATTTGTGCAACGTCTTCTATGGTCTGGGTCCAGTCCCATTCAAATAAACACAGAAAGCCTATGGTTTGTGGCAAAGAGAACCAAAATCTCCAAAACGTGTTCGAGCTGTACCAACACATGGAGAAAACATTGGCCCATTTGTACTAACATTGGTGATCTTGTACTAACTAATGTACTTACTAATATTGGCGTAGTACATGTTTAAAAGGTAATGTTTTAACTAGAAAACTGCATGGCAGTTTATTTAGGCTTTTTACGAGTGGTCCATTACTACCACTTTGTGTTGCATACAGACTTTGCTGTAGTTGTTTAGATTCTGTCCCAGTACTTTATTAGAGCTACGACCTCACTGTGTTGGTGGTGCGTCTCTCCTCTTCTCTGCAGTCGTGTTGTCCTTCATCAGGTCATGAACACAATGTGATGTAGGTGTTGGGTTTCCTCTGTGTGTGTGTGCGTGTGAGAGACTGAGGGCTTTGTCAATACAGTCCAATGCAGTCTTCCTCCTACAGAGTCTCTTCTTCCTGTCGCTGCAATGTTACTTTGATGGTGCTTCTTTCCGCAATACTGTCCCTCCGCCTTACTTAAGCTCAGACCAAACTTCTCACAGGAACTCAATGTTGCAGTGGCTGAATCAGCACTATTGTTGTTCCCAGTCTATATAGCTCTGTACCCTCTCTCTCTCTTTGACTGGATTAGAAGAACGTCACGTCAAGTGGGCACTCGCACAAGCAGCGGCGCCTCTCTCCAACTCTGACATCACAGTGCTTCACATGAGCCTTCAATTCCTGTCCAAATACAACTGATAGCCCTGCACACACAGAGGCGGGGATAAGAAAACACCACGCTAACACAAAGCCAAAAAATGCCTTGGTCATGAAGGATTGCTGTTCATTTTCTTGTTATATTACTTAACCAGAACTGATCTAACAACTGATCTTTTTAAAACTTTCGCCTCATTTATTGCAAACTTAAAATTTAGAAAAAATAAACAAGAAAATAATGAACATATTTACAATACTTTTGATATCAAACTAAATGAAGAATTAAACTGTCCAGACAGACATGCAGTTTTCTATAAGAGTCTCTGTACAATTAAATTACGTTAATAAAAGCACATTCTATCACTACTACAGTATGGTTTCTGGCCAACTTATGGTTTAGAGCCAACTAAAGTCAATGGGATCAACAAAAGTAAATTAATAACGTTGCATTTGCCTTTGACAGAGCGGCTGTTAGACATGTTGACCTTGCTGAACTCAATCACAAATTTCACACACAAACAAACCGTGGTGTACAGCGCGCAGAGTAAATGATCTACTTCAGCTAAACAAAAAACAAGAAGTTCTCAGGCAGCATTACAGATTAACCTCTGGTACAAGTGAACAGGGCAATTTTTCACTCACATGTGTTTTATAAAGCACAGATGGAGCTACTGACGACTACTACTACTACTACTGACAAGCACCTCTAGTGTGCAGCTGGACGAAACCAGTGGTCTGAGCGATCGGGCAAACTTTGCCCTTGGTTCTACTTCAAGCCAACTCCAGGAAGTGCTAGTCACTGATCTCCCAAGGTCATTCAACGGCAGCAAGAGGGAAACCAGAGAGGGGTGGGGGAAGAGATGGAGGACAGGTTTTTCAACTTTCACTGCAGCACTTAACTGACCCCAGTGGCTGTGGACGTTCTGAGATGCTCAATAAATTAAACAGCACCTCAAAGTCGACACCATGAGTTTGTTCCCTCTGTGAGGTTCACTTCCTGGGTCCACATGCGTTGCTCTCATCGCTGACAGAGAGCCAGTCTCACACTCACATTCCCATGACCTTCATCCAATGCTAGGCCTCGTCTCCAGCGTCAGTAGGCAGGGCTAAAGCTACCTGCATAAAACACAGCAGACTCCCTGGCTGCCCACACTGCCTTTGGTGACAGTGTACACATGTTCAAGAGAGGGAGGAGGGGGAGGAGGGGGAGGAGGGGCAAGGGCAAAAGGGCCAGAACACACAGCAGTAGTGGTCACCTTAGCGATAAGCTCAAAGACTTAGCTATGTCCAAGCACTTCGGTAACTTTGTTCTCTCCTGGTTAAGTCAACAATACAGTGTGGGCACAAATTACATTCAAATAGTATCCAGCCAATACACTGGGATTAGAAAGCAAGGGCTTCAACTTAAGTTATTTTTAGCCTCCCAGTTTCACCCCCCCAATGGGACTTTGTTTTGTCAAAGCACCAATGGAAACATTCAATTAGAGTACCCAAGAGGACAAACAAATCTAGTTGGAAGGAAGTTAGAGCAGAGAAAGAAAGGAGGCGCTCCTGACGCAGATTCCTTCAGATGAGATCAGATCAAATCATTAGGCTCCTCTGCCCCTGGAGCTGACAAGCCAACAGTCTGTCCCATCTGGGCGTTTGTCACTGCTGGGGCGGGGGAGAGGGGTCCTGGGGTCAATGCAACCAGCTGCACCACTGTCTCAGGGGACCCCTGACTTCTCAGACTATTAACCAAAGTGGTGAGATACAGCAGTTTAACATTGATGTGAGAGAGTCTGTGCCACTGTCTGGCTCTGAAGGACGATGGAGGAAAGGGTCAAAAATGACTGGAGGCACCACAGCCCCCTAATACAGACACACCATAAAGCTAAAAAAGTAGCACAAAGTCAACGGGGCCAGGCTACAAAAGATGTAAATCGTGTATACCTTTAACTGGCCACGAAATCTGCCTAAGAAACATAACGGAAGGTTTTTTTATTTCCAGCAATGAGAGAAAGTGAAGGGCACGCGCGCTCAAAACGCACAACTCCACTCTCTCCAAAGACAGAGCGACAGGACATCAGGAGCGGGAGGGGGCTCGGGAGGACGGCTGTAGAGGACAGACACTCGCATCACTGCGGAGCCCACGGACAAGGTTAACTATTTATCACGCTTAACAAACACCAATTCACTGCCTAACTAGCTGGAGTGGTCCCATTTTGTTTGGTCAATCCGGACTTACCCAGTGTCCTTCATGGTGAGCAGTTTGCCCTGTTGAAGCGCAGCGCATTTCCCTGTATTCAGCCAAGCAGGATAGTAGGAGCAGGGAGAGAAAAAAAACTCTTGACAATTCCTCCAGTCTCCAGATCTTATCAACAGACAAAAGGCTCTCTGGCTCCAGTGGACGGCTTAAAAAAACTCCCAACCCGGACACAAGTGAAGAGCAGCCCCCTCCCCCTGCTTTCCCCTCTTTGCTCCGCTGCCCCGTCTTCTTCAATGACTACAAACATCTTACTCCTGATCAAAACCCTCCGGACTGTCTCGCCTCCTCCACCAATGACGGTCCAACAGCTGACCTCTCCTTGTCATTGTTTTGGGTAACTTTTACACCGCTTTCCCCGCTCTTCTACCGCTGTGCTTGGCAGCATCTTTGAGCCGACCCATGTACCGGGACAAACTAGAGGGATTAGAAATGGAATAAAAAAGCGACACATCGCCAGACAACGATATAGCGGCACTCCCGACTCCCAGACAAAATTCACTACAGTCTCCTTCCCCTTTAACATTCAACAGTAATCAATCTAGCATGCTACACGATACTCAAACCCCGCCTTCACTCGAGCTCCCGCCTCGTTTTCCACTTCTGACCAATGAGAGCACAAAGGTCTGGTTTGCCATTGGGCGTCGCGTACGTCAATTAGCTCAATAGAAGATTTTAGATCCACCCCTTTCTTCTGTCCAACCCCCTTTCACTGACAGCCAACTTCCTGCTCTAAGTTACCTTGAGCTACAAGATAGGGGTCAGGGGAAAGAAAAGAGGAACGTCGAGTAGAGAGAAGTGGAGAAAAAGACGAGATAAAGTTGTAAAAAGCTCTTATAGTGACGGAGTTGGTGCGTCTGCTTGCCTCGGCATGGTTTGTCCTCCAGCGGTGCTCGTGTCTTCTGCTGCCGGACAGATGAGAACGGTTCCCGGGCTGCTCTCTGACAACTGCTCTCTGCTTATTTACAATGTCAAACTAAATGTCTTCCCAAGGCCCGCCTCCACTTTGCTCCTAATGGTCGAGAGCTGTTTGGCGACGGACTCGGCTCTGCACGGCATTGGCTGCAGGAAGGGCCAGGATGGGTGCCGCATGTTGCATCCACATGATTTAAAGTACAAAAGCATAACCGCTGTCTCATACGTGTGCGCAGTCCCACACATACTAAGGTTTTGTCCTTGTCTTCTCATTCATTGCAGCCCACGCCACAAACAAACACAATCAGTGAAGCCACTCTGTTTATCAAAATACAATCTGTTTTACTTGTATGGATTTAAATTAAGAACTGACACAGAATACAAATAGTAATTATTGTGCAAATTACTGAAAAAAAGCCGAGTAATGAATGCCATTTTAGTTAAGTGGTCATTACAAATAAGACCTTGGCACAAACTGGAGGGTCATGTGATGTAAAAGCAGCTATGGGGGAGTGCGTTTCATTCTTGGTTTGTTTGTAGAAAACAAGACTTAAAAGCTAGGTGAAAGTCTGTAAACAAAGACTGTGTTGTCTTGTCTGTAAAAACGACGCTCACAGCAACTTGCACAATTAAAACGTCAGCAATGTCACACAATGCCCTTCTTGTTAACCTGCCTCTGGTTTAATGAGAACAGAACAAACTATACAGAGTAACCTTCACTATGAACAGGAAATGTGTTGTTTCTTATTACCTCAAATGTTATGCTATATACAGAACATTCCTAAAGAAAATGAGTGTGACTTAGTTAAACTACATCTATAGCTCATGGAGGTTTGTGGCTTGTGATGAATGCCACATCAAGCTTATAGGCAAAGGAATAGAAAACCTACCCCATCAATGAAAAACCTAGAGGGGGGAGGGGGACCGGAAGGATGGAGAAGGACAGAGAGGAGAGTCATTACAGGATGGGAGGGAGACTCAAGAGAAACAAAGCTCAATGTTCCTTTTGCTATTTTTGAGTGGAGCATGGGGACCAGAGCAGGGTTGACACTTGTCCAGTTAATGATTGTAGTAGTACTGCACAAAGATTAAACCGCATGATGACTGTATCACAGTTTGCTGCTTCTGGTTGCCCCATAAGATTTCAGAGACACACTGGGCAAGGACACTGCACTGTGGATCACTCTGTGATCACTGTTTAGAGGTAAACACATACTTTGAGTTGGATAAACACACAGCTATGTCAGAGTCTAAGAAATGTGCAGTAAAGTGAAAAACAGTTCCGACAACAGGGTTATTTTGAATGCATAACTCTAAAACCAATGTTCTACTTTTTAAGAATAATTTGTAACCATTTTTTAAAAAGAAGAAGTAACTTACAATCCAAAAACAGCACTAAAAATACTCAAAAGTAAGTCGAGAAAGGCCAAGAGTCACGTCCACACAGAATAGGCGTTAAATAGAGAAACAGACTAGAAGGTTTCTGAGAAGGTACACGGAACTGACATTCACATTTGAGCAGTGCATTTAATCGGATCGTTTCATCTTTATGCGATACGTGTGTTTGTACATTTCAAACAGAATGCTGGTAGAGGACATGCAGTTGTTCCACTTGTATCACATACATACAAGCCTACAGCATTGCATAGTACAGCAGCACAGGCGCTGGAGCTCACGAAGGATAGTTGGAGAAGCACAATAGCGACTGCAGTAAAATTTAACCACAGCTGGCGTAATTATCGCCGGTGGACCAAACGTCCGCTTTCAAATGAAAGTTTGTAAAGCTTTACAGTGCTAGGAAGGAGCCGTCTAACCAATAAAGACAAGGTTTGGATCTGTCCTTCAGACCAATCAAACCTCGGACTTGATTCCACCAATCAAGGTTTTAAGGGCTAAGTTCGTTCTGCAACTAGCGCCATTCGGGGCCCAGTGGGAACCACCGTTCAATTTCACATTCCGAAGAGTTGAGCCAACATGGCGGAGATAACGAAGCAGTTTCCTGGCCGCCTATGAACCCTTCAGCGGGCCACCAATAAGCGCCGCTTTGAGCGGGGAGGGAAATGGCGCCTCTGTTCATCTTCCAAAACAATCGACTATTGGTCAAGAAAACCAAATGAAAAGAAGCTAGGTAATTGCGCATGCATTCACCTAAGTTACTTTATTTCTCACCAACATTTTACAGTCAAACATCAAGTCCTTTATTACTTACTTTGTTTAAGGTGTTCGAAGTGAAGCCCGGTTCAGCGTATTATTTATTTTATTTAGCTAGCAAGGGAAAATCAAGATGGCTGCGACTCGAACCGGAAAAAGCAATTACGTAAGAACGTGATGACGTAACTTGCGCCGTGTGACTTTAATTGAAAAAAAAATTGAGGAAATCCATATAACATAACACTAAACACAACTTGGAACGATCAGAGTTAGTGAGAAAATTAAACATACTACAGTCCGTATAAACATAGAATAAAAATAACTAACGCAGAGGGACGTTTTTCACACGGAAAAAAAATATGTCTACATGTCACTTGTTGAAAATCACAATGTGTATAAGGTTAAAATCGCATGACCAATAGAACTTTCATATATTACTTCCAAAAACGTGTGAATATAAAGTGTACATGTACATATACACATTTTTTATTCAACAAAAAACATTTTAATTGTAGACCACTGTAATAACTGTCACACTATTGATTACAGAAAAAGTAAAATATTGTTAAAGCACAGTTATAGCTCATAAAGGAACACAGCTGAACATCTTATATCTACATATTATTTTCTTGCAACAAGTTCAAGGAGAGTAGAGGTGATTTTATCCAAGTTCCTTGAGTAATGAGCAGGCCTACTCATCCTTGGCCCATGCTCCATAGGGTGATGAGATGTGGGTGAGTGATAATCTGAGAAATGGTCAGCTGACTGGAGGTCTAGAGGCCTTGAAGGCTCTTGGTACTTTCTGGGAAAAGGTGCTGGCTTGTCAAAACCAGGGGCACGCAGTTGATTGTTAGGCCACCTCTGCATCTCTGTAACAAAACAGAACCTTTTAACAATATGGAAACAAGAACTGGCCTTCTAAACCGTTTTCCATGGAGTTAATAGGCAGAGCAAAACAGTTTTGGGATGTTCTTACAATTCAAAGTGTTCTAATCTAAGGGGTAATTCAACACTTTGGTAAAGGGGGAGCAATTCAATTTCTGATATGCAATGCTTGAAAACACCAAGAAGCATCTTGTCCTGTGCCCTTATGGTTTTAAAAAACTACAATCACAACAGAACCTGGGTTGTCAGTGCCTTAACCTGCATATAAAGGATATATACAAGTTTTCCTCATGTGAAAGCTCAGAACCTCCAGAATTCACTTGCTGACCTACAGAGGCTGCACTAGCACTGATTAATGATTGGCTGCAGGGGCTGGGGGTTAGGTAGTGAGGATTCAGATCAGACAGAGTCCTTTTAGGTTTCAACCAACTGGATTTCAGCATTGAAAGTGGCAACCCAAATGAGATCCATGTGAGGGTCATTCTGCCTTCCGAATGGAAAACCAAAATACCAAATTATAATAAATAAATGGGACACCATGTCCAATGTTTTTGTAATCAAGAATAAACCATCATTAGAATTGTTATGAGTAAAAGCTATATTTGATTTGAAGAGGTCTACCTTGTATTTGGGGACACAGATAGGTTTATGAAAATGATTATTAAAATCATACACAGAGCTCCTTTAAGATCAATGCACTTACATTGATCTTAAGCCAAAGTAGTTTTAAGTTTACTGTAACATTCCCAGCTCGACATTTATCCACCAAATGTACAGACTTGTCCTGGTGGCGTCACTTGCTTGTCTTCATGGAGATGAGTACATTTAAGTTACAGGTTAGACATTTTTGGAATAAAAGAAATCCAAATATGTAAATAACTTTAAAGCCAAATTGTAGAAACAAGCTGATGACCCCCTCCCCTCTGGTGGATCCCTCGACAAATCTGCAATCTGAAAGTAATTATATCATAGTACTCTGGCCTGTCCTGCTCAATTTTAAACTATAGACTAGAATGTCGTGATGTCACATGAATGTAGCCTATAATGATCCCACAAGATGTAGCTCTTGTGACGACCACTTTTGTTGATGTTTTACCTTGATGCGAGTTTCTGTTGGAATAGTTTGTCTCAGGAAGCACAGGATGTTGGTACCCCTGGAAATCTTCACTCATTTCTTCATGTCGTACTGGTCTGGCGTAATCATAAAAATCTCCTGCCCTTCTGACATCCAGGTTTTCTCTGGGTGGTCTGCCATAGTGGTCTTCTTGCTCTGGAACTGGCCTCATGTTGTTGTACTCTTTAACAATGACAGCTCTACTTTGGCCAGTTTGCTAGAATAGAACACAGTTTATGCTTCTTGTGTGCTTAAATGTACAAGAAACATACATTTATTATATCATGTGTTCTGCCAGTCTTGAACACATACCAAAGCTTTCTCAGCCTTTCTGGCCTTAAATTCTCTCAAGACACTGCAGAGACGATCCTTCAGGAAGTTGGCCTCATCCTCATTTTCAATTTCAATGTTTTTCTATCGGCAAAAAAAACAAACATGTTTTTCTTCTTTCTTGATTCAAGGACAACTGGTTTGTAAGATTAATCTCCAAAAATAATTCTTACCAGCATCTCAAAGACATCCCCTGTGCTTTCAGAACTCTCCGCCAGCTGCTCCCTTTGGTAGGTTTCAGTTGGTTTATGGCCCTAGTCACACATGAATATGTTGAATATAACAACACATGCTAATGATCTAATGACCATGGTGATCAGTTGAGATATCCCCTATAGCTAATCAAGCTGGCTCCTTGTGAGGAAAAATATAAGCAGATTTATTGCATTTTCACAAGCATGTCGGTAAAGGAGAACTGTGAACGCAATGATGAAAATGCAGTCCATTAAACGTTGATATTTATCTCTACTCATCATTATAGCCGACAATGGCTTTGATAAATACAAAATTTTGAAAGACAGAAGGTGCATCCTATTACTGTTAATTGTACAGTGGATCCACGTAGTTGGGGATTGATAGACACCATCATTTCTACTCATAATAAAAACTGCTTACTTTATGAAGATCAGTCTTCTGTTGTTTTAGATCTCGGATTTCAGGCCTCAGTGACTTGGGATCTGGTGGTCCATACTCATTAGAAAACCTTTAAAAAGTAAAGTAAAATTTAAACATTCATTATGAATTAACTGCAAAATATTTTTTTTAAATTTAAAAACACTCACGTCTTTTGAGCAGCTTCAAGCTCCTCTTCTGTAGCATCAGAGAAGCGACTCTTTCTTTTTCTAACAACTGGCTCTTCACCTCTGGACCCACCCTTGAGAAAGCGCATAAATGGATCGGGAATGTCAGACATTTTCCTGCTCAAGTCTCCAGACCTGGATGGGCTTGCTCTGCTTGGCCCAGGGTTTGATAATGCTTCTTCTGGACGCTCCAAGGTAACAGCACTATGTCTATAATCTTGCACTATTTTGTAGATTTCATGCGGGCTTTTGCCATCTGAAGATGTGGAAAAGCTGCTCTGATTGGCTGCTGGTCCAGTTTCTCTTCCTGATCTCCTCATATGCTCATGTTGATGGGAATCAATATCATGAGACCAGTGCTTAGTCTTGGCCCGTTTTTCACGTCTGAGTTCTTCAGTATAAAACTCCTTCAGAACATCTTTTTGCACGTGTGGCTTTTGGAAATTATCAGAATAAAGTTCTTCTCTTTGACTGTGGCTGTAGTGCCTCCTATCTTGATCTTGAAGCCCGAGTACATTAGAGAGGCCTTCTCTACTCTCGTGCTCATAATCTCTGATGTAATCCGCAGAATAGTCTAAACTATCCCCGTGTGGTGCGTAAAACAGTTCACTGTCATGGAGTGGTGCTAAAGTATCTTCATATCTATCCTGCCCAAAGTCAGATTTGTCAGACCACTGCCTCCCTGGGCCTTCAGGATAGTTCCCGAATTTGGATGTGGTTGCTCCCAAGTCCTGTGTATAACTTGAACCTTGCCCATTATGTGGTCCACCTATAAATTAAAAGATATTTAAAACTGAAATTAAATTAAGGTATATATCAAAACAAGTGCCTTTATCCAACTGGACAATATCCAACCTTGAACAGAAAATCTTGGAAAAGCATGTCTTGTCTTGTTAGACAATGGCTGGAATGACAAAAATCTATATTGTTTACAACAATTCATTCGATACTAGAATCCCTAAAAAAGAAATTTATTGAACCTTTGGTTTTCCTGTTCCTTCTTGTCTTTCTGCAATCTCTGCTTTGGCTCGTATCAATTTCCCTGCTAAGGTTTGGGGTTTCTGAGGGTCCCAGTTGACCAAGTCAGGACGATTTTTTTCCTACATCAAAAAATAATGCTTAAGTAAAATTTAAGCAAAAATTTTGTTATGCATTAACTCTGAACAATAAAAAAAACATTACCAGGTATTTTTGTCTGTGTTTACGTCCAATCACATGCTGAACAGCTTCTGTCATATATGAATAAACTTTGCAGAGTGTGCAGTTGTATCTGATGCTTGAAAAGTCTGAATTTTCACCAGGTACTTCAACTAAATAATCCAAGCCTGTAGAAGAAGCAAAATACAAAACCATTTACCATAAAGTGTTGAGTTTGACAGTTTCTAAAGAAATGAAGAAATATTTACCAATAATGGGTTCATCAATTTTCAAGTATTCCAGATACTCAATGATGTCCGCAAAGACTGGCACAATTTGTTGTCTGGTGATCTTTCCTATGTGTCAAAATTAAACAATTAGAAAAGACCTATTAAAATTAGCACAATTACCAATATTTCGGATAAGATCTGTTGAAAAAGTGTTTGCTTTCAAAGGGGCATTGTGTATCAAAAGTAAGGCCCTTTAAGACATTTGCATTACAAAAAACAGATCTACAATGTTTTAGTAGTCTTTGTTAGCACATTCTTCAGTCCATTTGGACAGCGTGCACAATAGATATAACCTTCCAGCTAAGGTAGCCCTGACCAAGCCTAGCTAAAGATCTGGAGATGGGTTTCCAGGCATAGCACTGTGGCCGCACTGAAGGATGGGTCAAATGCTCAGGACAAATTTACCTACGGGGACAATGAAATGTACCTTAATCCTTCATTTAATCCTTTATTTTGAACACATACTGTTCAGATTTAGATGTACGGCAAAAAGTGCTGGTACCAGAATTGAAAATGAGAACTGATACAAAATGATCCAGTGGAGGAAGCTGGAAGTTTGAACCAGGCAAAAGGGGGTGGAATTCAATAAATTTACATTCCCATTTTGAGAAAAGGTGAAATGTACTGATGGAATAATTTGACTTGTTTTTTGCTATATGCACTTTCTCAAAAAAGTATTAATTCAAAACAATTTAACTTAGTTCTTTTAAAAAGGAGACAACTAAGGTCCATAGTCCATCCATACTTAACACATAGCTGAAGTAAATCCTGACAAAAAACTGTCAACATGAAGGCTGGAAATGTAGAGGTAATCCTCTACTCGTCCTACGCCGCCCAGCGGTGAGCTCAGCGATGGATCTGTTGCAGTTCGCCCACCGTCTTGCCAGAGGAGTGGAGAACGCCATCATCTTCCTTCCTTCCTTGTGCACCTCTGCTTTGTCTCACCTGGAGAAGCCTGGCAGCGCTGTGAGAATTCTGTCCTTTGATTTCTCCAGTGCCTTCCACCCCATCCGCTACTCCTGAGGGACAAGCTGGAGTGGGCTGGTGTGGATTGTGACCAAGCAGAGTGGATTATGGACTATCGCAAAAACCGGCCCTAGTTTATGGGAGCACGGGGCTGCGTTCTGACTTTCTGACCTTCAGTGTGGGGGCTTCCCAAAGAACAGTTAGTTCTTACTTTTCACTCTCAATACTGCAAAACTTCAGACACAACACTGATAGTTATGTCCTGCAGAAGTTCTCTGACAAATCATCAGCCTCATCACTGACAACAGCAACAACCACATACAGAGGACTAACTTTGTAGACTAACGTCAACAGAGCCACCTCATCAGGGTGGGGAAGACCAAGGAGATGGTGATGGACTTCCGCAGATGCCATTTTACTGCCCCCCTCACCAGTGAACATCCAGGAAAGGGACACAGAGATTGGACTCGTACCTTCAGTGTTCATGTGAACAACAAACAGATGCGCTGTACAAGAAGGTCCAGAGCAGGCTCTACCTCCTGAGGAGACTATGGTCTTCTGGAGGGCCTCACCTGAGGACCTTCTATGTGACATCAGCCATCCTGTATGGTGTGGTCTGCTGGAGCAGCAGCATCATGGAGGGGGAGAGGAATAAGCTGGACAAGGTCATCAGAATGTCCAGGTCAGGTCTGGACTCCGCTGTCCTGTGGACTGGAGTGGGGAACAGACAAACTCACATCTATGCTGAACCATGATTGTCACCCCCTTCAGGACGCCCTGTCTGCTCTGGAGAGCAGCTTCAGTGACAGCCTGTTCCACTCTCACTGTATGAAGAGGCTCCAGTTAACCTGCCATTTATTCTTGTCCATATGCTGTGCATAAACATAGTCTGCCACGTATTGTACATAACTGTCAGGCTTATAGATGCAATGTATTTTATATATATATTTTTTACACCTTTTTACTATTATGAATTCTGAAACCCATGGACTGGATATTTTGACTTTTTCAGGTAAAGTATTATAAGGCTACCCCTTCAGTAGCTATTATATATTCCATTCTTTGCTAAGCCTGCAGTTTACATTTACACATTGTAGATTGGAGCATGGGAGAGAAAGCTGGCACCAAGCAAAAATGCCACAGATTTGACTGATTTTTTATTTTTATTTTTTTTTTGGCAGAACGCATTTTCCCCAAATTTCCAAGATTCTTCCTCTGCAGGTTTCTTAAAAGCTTTCGTTTTGAGTTTTGGTAACAGGCTCAGAAGTAACATCTCCGTCATGTGAACAAACCTTATGTGAAAAGCAAAGTGGAAACCAATAACTTGCCTTCCAGGTACTTGTAAGCGAGAACCACTCAAATGCACCATCTGTCCATAGTGTGTGTTCTACATCATCCGCCCTGGTATGGACCACACCACTAGGCACAGGCGTCTTGTGGTCATATGAGGAGTCCAAGTCCATTTCCTTTGAAGTCGTGATGGCCGTCACCACAGTGACTTGAATTGCAGTCCGCCATTGTTGCCTTGTCCGGGCGAGTTCATGTAGGCAATTGCGTAACACATTATGGATAGTACTGTGATAGATAACTAAAATTCACATCACTGGGCCTTTGCCTAATGATCAAAGGCAGGAACTATGTGATATGGGAAAAAAATTACAGCATTTTTGGAGTGTAGTGCATCCCATAGAAAACTATACGCAGAAGCTCATTACAAGGGTTGTAACCCCCAAGTCTCAGAACCTTGCTGACCTAAAAGGGCCTGTTCAAGAAGACTAGGATTCTCTGCCTCAGCAGTCAATAAATGAAGTCCCGAGTACACACCTTGTATTTTTTAATTTTTTTTATTTTTAATGGAAAGCTGAGTATATGAGCCATCTAAACCATCAACCTGAAACCTTTTTGGTGTATGGTGGAGTAAGACCTCAAAATTCTATGTGTCCAATGTATGGCAGCAACTCATGTGCAATTAGGCTTCACTGACAAGTTAAACCCAGTGATGAATAAACCCAGCAATGAAGCACAAGGAAAGTCAGTTACAATTTTACTCCAAAAAATAGTAATTGCCACATCTACCTAAAAATTGTGCATCTTACAGCTGCTATTCATGTTGAAAAAATATCCATAATGTTTGTCGGGTTTGTAGCCCTCATAAAGCCTTTGGAGCCTAATCTCCAATATTGATATGCGTGATATTTTTCCGTACACATGAACAGCTTTCTTCACACAACAAAGTGAAGTAGGGGCAGACCGCAAATGCTTAGCACCTTACCTGTTCAAATACTGAGAATGGGAAACACTTGTGCAAATTAATGCACTGGAACCCAGGTTCAGTTGTGATTGTAGTTACTTTTTAAAAACAGTAAGCATGGTCTACTTACCCTACCTTTTCAAAGGGTAGCTTCTTCACAGTATCCGAGATGCAAACATTGCAGTTTAAACTCAATACTCAAGTTTGGCAAAAACCAAATGGGGGACATATCTTACCAGATGTTAAAATGACTTACCCTCAGCAATCAAGGCCTCCTCATTCTGCCAGGAATAAAAGAAGAATCAACAACATTAATTCAGTAGTACTATGTTGAGCTTAAACATAATTTACATTTGAATTTGATAATTGCTTTTAGTGCTTTAAATAGAAAAGGTCAAAGACAAATACCATACATGGAGTATTCTTCATAATTGGAAAACTAAAATTGATTATTTATGAAAAATCAAAAAAAAAAAATTTCTCAGTTGATTCTTTCATAGTGACATCAACAAATGAGAGTGGAGTAGAACATTTAGTGTAAAGATTTTAAGCAGGATGATCTTTCTTTATTGTATAAATGAATGAAGGGTCTGTAATGTCACAGACCAGAGCCCAGGAGGCCCAAGAAGTAATAAAAATATACTGATATATTTTCCTGGATGTATCAGGCTTGAGATCTCAAGAGCTTTGAGCAAATGGAACATTCAGGACCCTCAGGGTCTGAGTACACGACGACCGCAGAAACAAAAAGAATCAGATTGTCGGTCAAAGGACACCAACAAAAGCCAACATTTAACTTTATTTATTTGATTGGGACAATGCATGCTAATGAACAGACATGATACAACATGAATGTAAACACACCGGATTATAGCCAAAGGCTAATTTCTATCTGTTGTCCCAAGGGCTGGGGTCGCAGCAATGACCAATTGACCAAGGAGCAATTAAAAGGCAACATCATCATTTATTTCAAGCAAGTCTGAAATGAAAAGGTTGACTTGCTCAAAGTTTGTATGAGTAGTAACTACAGTCCAGTCAGCAGCTCCCACTGCCTTAGACACAGGGCCACACAAGGCCCAAACAAAAGTTATAATGGGTGATGAAAAGCAAGACAATTAGATTTAGAAACCATTTGCAAGGTTTTACTTATTTAAAAGATGAGGTTGCATTGTTTTTACTGTGGGTGAAGATAAATTGGGAGATAAAGAGCAACAAACCAAAAAGTCATGCAGTGTTTAAGGTTGCAAACAATTTACAAGCAACCATACATGGCATGGCAAAATAAAGAAATTACAAACACATTTCACTTTTTAACTTAAGATAAAATTGGGCAGTCTGAAAATGTTTCAGACACACAAAATGTATGAAACCTACAACTACTGCACCCCACAATAATCATGCATGAGGCAAGAAAGTCTTTTAATTATGAAAGAGTATTACTGAAAATAAGCGGTCCTCAACTGAGGAGTTGCAGCTACCTCAAAAGCGCTTTTATCTCATGAGATGAAAGAAAGCTTCTTGGGTAAAAAAACTCTGCATTCTAGTGTGATAAAGAATGGACAAGATCCTCTGACATTTTTTCAGGTCAGAAACAATGTAAAGGCCAAAGAGGCTTGCCTCTAACTGTGAGGCTGAAGTCAATGGTGAGATCCTCAGGTGGATAAGGAATGATAAGGAAACAAATACCAGGTGAGGAACTACTGACAAGAACCAGGCTCAAGGGTCTTCATGACTCCGGTGGTAGGTGGAGCAAGTGTGTTTAGAGCCAATTCAGACCGAAATTCAAGGACAACATCGTCATGACCAGCAGAAACGACAAGGCAGAAGGAGAAAAATGTTTCCTTTCACTGAGGAGCCATCATATGTCCAACCAGGGATATGGAAAGTAAAGGTTGTTTAAACAAAGCTATAATAACAAATAACACATAGGTTCTTATCACCATCCTACAATCCTGTGTAGTATTGGAATCTAGCTTTGATCCCTAGATGTCTGGTGAGTGTGACTGACATGTTAACCAATCACAGAAACTGTATGAGGTAGTTACCTGGCCAATGTTATCAAAATCAGAAATGAATGGCCAATCTTGTGTCAGCAAACTTTAGACTTAGACAAAATTAATTAAGTAAACACACTTTAACGGAGCATCAGGATGAACTAAACTAAATTAAAGGCTAGAGACTTATGTCAACTCTTCAGAGGAGACGGATAATGAACCTGATTAGTGCGGCACCAAAAATACAAATTGGGTCCCAGACTTTGAAAATAAAGCATGAAGGATGCATGGCTATATTAATTTATTGTTAAAACATAACGCATAGATGTAAAGACAGTACCTTCAAATGTCCTGCAGAAGTCACGTGTAATTTGTACAAAGTTTCCCCCCTGATGGATTTGTTGCAAATCTGTAAAACACAAACTGAATAAGTACATATAAAGACTTGCTACTCCACTGATGTGTCGATAATGACATTGTTAATAATTTGTCATAGTTAGCACTACTTCTTTACAAATGGATAAAGCGACAATGGCATTTAAGTGTCGCCCCAAAAGAAGCACACCGGGCCTATGCTAAGCTACTACACTTTAAACACGTAAATGCCACACTTACCTCGCAATTAATAAAATCGGTGTCAGTGCTTTCATCGTAGGGTGTTTCGAAGCCGTCCATCATCAACTATGTAAGCTTTACACGGCGTGTATAATGATTATGAAATAAACCTGCTGGGTGAGCAACTACCAGCCGTTAGCCGTTTAACGATAATCTCGCACGAGCGAGGAGGCTGATGTCTAACATTTACGACCAATTATAAGAGAGGATATTTTTATTTACCACACTGCTGTGGTCAAACAAAGGAATATTATCTCTAAACAATTCTTCGTCTTTTTCTTTGAGTTCGTAACAGCAAACGCTAATCCAAATCTGCGCTTGCTCGGCCGTGGTGGTGTCTTTTGCACAGGTCTACGGGAACCCGTTTGGACAAGACGATCAACGAGACTACGCTCTCTCTCTCTCTCTCTCCCTCACTCTCTCTTCCTCTTTCTCTCTCTCCTATATCAGTCTATATCTGGCCGTATATCTGTAGCCTATAAAGGATGCAGAATTCATACTGACTCCACGTCACTTGTCTTGTTACTTACAATGTGCAATTAATACGATGACAAAAGTTTTTAAGTTAAAAAAAGAAATTAAATGTTATTTCGGATATAGAAAATGCCACCTAATGGATCGGATTGCAATGACATCTTACCATCAAAGTGCAACTTGCATTGTTTATTTGGTTTTGATACGCTGTTTTTTATGCAAAACACCACTTAGTTAATTTGGTTTTACAGGCACATCTCTTTCAAGCTTCTGGTGGCACCATACAGTCTATGGGTGACACCTACATCTGGCAGAGCTAAAATGAAGCATATGGCAGTAGACATTAGCCTCTTTCACTGTGTTTTATATGAAAAACAATCTAACAAACAATTCACCAGTCAAATTCAAACGTACTTACAGGTGAGCACATCTGCAGAAACTATGTAGTACATACAATTACATAGGCTACAATGGCTAGAGAACCCATACACAACAGCATTCATGTTAAGCTGGCCATCACCACATATCAAACGAAGATGTCCAATCTTCATACATGATGCAAAAATACATTATTGACAATTGTTCACAGACTAAAAAGCATACAGCTTAAGATGACCTTAACATAAAATACTGCAGATGATGATGAAATGAGGGGTTATGAGAACATACGTTACAGCAATGTGTAATGATGAATAAATGCATTAGAAAAAAAAACAAAAAACACCTCACTGTAATTATGCTTCTGCATTTGGCAGTAACATGATGGTTGAAAATATTAACTGACACTAACTTAAATCACTCAGATAAAACCAAAAGAACATGTAATATAATGACGGGAATAAGCTACGATAGGGTGAGATGTTTTAACAGCAGTAGGTGGGGAGTCAGTTCAGAGTTTTAAAGCCCTCATGGAAGCTTATTGATACGGGAGCGCAGCTCTTTCCGGACCTGGGTAACTTGTGCCAGTTTGCGTTTATAATCCTACAAAGAAAAACATTAAGCATTAGTGCTTATCTTAAAAGACAATATGCCAACACTATAATAAAAAATTTCTTACAGGAGATCATCGATTGAAAAAAAAATGTATACAAGCAGAACAAGTCACTTTATTTGTACATTCAAAGAATACATTTCATTCAGGAGAAAATAAAGGAGATATTGCTTTAAATAAATATTGTTTTCTTGCACATTGTTCAGATAAAATGGTATATAGTGTAGCCATTTTTCTATGTCATTAAGTTTGTTAAAGATTTATTTTGTGTAGTTCATGTGATATTCAAATTTGTGCGAAAAAATCATTGAATAAATGTTTGTTTTTTTTTCCATGAGGGAAAGATAAATTATACAAAAAACAAATACAATTTATTTTGTAAGGGCAAAGGTAAAGGGAAAAGAGCTAGCAGAATAAAGAACAATTTTCTAAACGCAACAAAAAATGTACGCACTTCAAGTTTTTGCTCATTCTGAGCAAGGCCATCTTTCTGACTTTGAAGAAAAGTTGTTAGCGTGCGGGTCAGTTGTCGTCGATCATCGATCTCTGCTGCCAAACGGCCGCTGTAGTCTGCTAGCAACATGCAAGCCTCCTCGACCAGACGAGAGAGTCTTTCCCCCGACTCTTTATCTGAAGACCAAAGCCCAAAGCAGTTAGTGCCATTTTGCTTAATTTTACTGACATTAACCAAGAGCAAGACATACTGTAGATGACACAGCACATCTGTCTTCAAACTCAAGACTAAAATCTGTTTATCCATTACCAAGCATGGTGGTACCTGTGATCCTATGAAGCAGTGAGGTGTCTTGTA
>KN474827.1:9245-19466 GCA_000787095.1 Periophthalmodon schlosseri
CTACTACTACTACTACTACTACTACTACTACCACTACTACTACCACTACCACAACTACTACTACCATGACCACTACCACAACTACTACTACTACCACCACTACCACCATTACTTACTACTACTGTACTACTACCACCATCACTACCACCTACTACCACCACTACCACCTATTACTACTAGTACTACTACTACATTCTATTCCAATCTACAATGTACAAAGTCATGAACATTAAATAATTTGTGCCCAGATTTTTGACTGGCAGTGTATAGACATGTTGTTCAAGATTATACCTTTCAATTATATTAATCCAAAGAAGAGTCAACATAAAACAGGACATCTTGAAGGCAGTCTATAGGTGTAGCTGGTCCCGAAGCTCCGACTATGTGCGGAGAATCCAACTATTCCCGTGTTCCCGTCTGCACCGCCCACACAAAGCCTGCTCTGCCAGGCTGTGAGCCGACAGTGACACCAAAGCGAAGGGTCAGTGAGGTCAGCAGTTTGAAACACCTCACACATTTAAAGGTCTTACTGTGGAGGGGAAAGAATGGAGTCAGAATCTACAGCTCAAGACCAGCTCAGCACCGGGGTCAGCGTGTGCGAACGGGTCGGTCTCGGTTTGGTCGTCGCTATCACTGTGGTTACGATAACGCAGAAGTCAGAGAGGACAGTGAACACAAAAGGTGAAATAGTGAATAGAGCTGAACGATTTGGAAAAAAAATATCTAATTGCCATTTTTCCACCTAACATTGCGATTAGATTTGTGATTTATGTTTTAGTAGTAGGACTCTGTTCAAAGTTCACAATTTGAATGTGTCCATGAGAACTGACAGAAAGACTGAAATATGAACTGACAAACTAATACAGGAATCACATTAGAGAAGATGTTTGTACAGATCTAAACTACAGGGTTAGCAGTTTGTAGACAGGGTATATTTTTGTTTGTGAAGGTGAATGGTACTTCAAAAACTGCAGTCTTTGTGATTTGCTAATTGTGTTCATTCAAATTGTGATTTCGATTCGATCACGATTACTCATGCAGACCTAATGGTGAACATAAACTGAACAGAATATGGAGGGAGAATCTGTTTTAGGTAAATACCACTGTGCCAGCTGATAGTGAAATTACATTTCTGTGCTGCCCCACACTGCCAGCTCAGTCATTGTTACCTTGGCCTACTACGTCATCAGAGGTATAATACTCCCTACAATGGAAGCATAGCCTAGACAAGACCAGATCAATATAAATCACTGAGTATCAAGCCTATTCTTTAACTACAAAAATAAAGACAAATACTCTGACTTAAAGGCAATTTCTAAATTCAGCCTCTGCAGCTCAGTGAGTGAATTCTGGAGATTCTGAGCTTTCACATGAGGCCTGTCCATATACTGAGAATGAGAAAAACTTGTATGTGTCTGCAGGTTTAGGCTCTGGCAACACAGGTTCAGTTGTGGTTGTAGTATTCAAGCAGAAGAGAGCAGGTTGCCTACTGTACCTTAAAAAATTATAATAATTTATGATAATATTAACAATGTTAACATTAAGAACATGACAACGCTATTAATGGCAGTAATGCTTAATTACTTTGTATTTCATTTATTTCTTTGCGGACTTTAAGGGAAATGCAGTGTGTTGCCATAGCAGACACCTGTTGCTAACCTCTGATGACTTGTGCATGTTTGTGGTCTGATATTATGTGGCTCAATTCTGCTTTTTCCCCTGAAACATAGTCTCTGTTTCGTTATGTGTCTGACCTATAAACCCACCCCTAGCATCTGTGATGATCTGTGCATGTCTGCGATCTATTATCTGGCTTAAATCTTTGTTTCCTTCTGTCTCTAAGCTTAAACTCACCACAAAACTTCTGTTTTTAGACCCCTCCCCTCATACATCTCCACTCAGTAATCATCTCATTTTGAAGAATCACCATGTTTCTGCCAAGTTATTTCCATCATGAGCAATTTTTGTTTTGTCCTTGATTTTGGGATAACTAGTCAGATGCTAATGTAGCTACTCCGTGCTCTCTTGTTCTCACGCCTACCAATACATTTCAGCCAGATGAAGCAACAGTGAACGAAAAAAGTCGCTGGATTTGCGTGAAAACAATATGGGAAGCTGTTGTGTGCAAAAAAAAAAAAATATGTTTAGGGTTTCAAACTTATTCGATATCCTCTGTGGGTATTTCCACAACACAAACATAACTTTTTCATGTTGATGAAATGTGATCAAATCATGCTGAGTGCACATATTTATCTTGTGTTACCTAATCATGAAAAGTAACCTTTTCATAGTTGTTATTATTGTGTTTTTATCATTTTATTCAGTTTAAATCTAGGCCTGCATGCAACATCAAATGTTCTTAAAAGGTCAAATAAGTACACAAAAACAGTACTTAGTGTTCCACAGCTGTATTGTCTTAAATAAACTGACTGAGAGAGCACAGGGACAGTCTGTTTGCAGCTGGACAGTGTGGAGACTTATGGCTCTGGTCTCTGCCTGTGGACACAGGATTAAGACATGATGACAATTTGATCTTACTTGTACATATTTAAATATGCTGACAGCACTTATTACTCTCTAATGTAATCACAGACCAGTCCAGGACAGAATCACACTGAACAGTACAGAACATGCAGAAAGAATGCTCAACATGTGATTGTCTTCAACTTTCTCAATAGGCATTCGTTTAAAGGTAGGGCATCAGGTACAAAGTCTCCCACACCAGCCTGTGGATACAAGTGATGATGCATTTTCACTAGGAAGTGTATGTTGTAAATAACAAATAGATCTGTTAAAACAGTTTGAGTTGGTTCACTTACGTTGTTCATCTGCAGCCTGTGTTTTGGTGGTTCTTCGAAGTCCTGCCTTTTTCTGAAAGTGATACAGGGATTTTGTTGGCTCACACTTTTTATTTTAGCTGATACTCTTTGCAGAATGGTGCTGCACAAACGCACTAAGCATGAACTGTAATACTAGTTATCTTACCAGCAGCTACAGCAGCGCTCTGGATATCACTCATGTCTGCAGACTCTGTGGAGACAGCACATTCAAATCTTAGTACTATTCTCACTCTTGCAGATGAACTGTCATGCTAACAATTTGTTCCATGGAAACAAGCCTTGCATTGACCTTCATTTCAAATAAAGAAAACACAAACATGCCTTTACAATGTCTACATTTCAAGCCGGAAAAAATCTTACCTCCAAAGCAGCTCTGAAAACATGCAGGTGTAACATCACGGCCTTTGTAAGACTTGAACATGCTGGACAGAATCGTAGAATCGTAAAGAAGTTAATGTTGTAAAATTTATGTTTGCAATTGGAGCAACCTCACTCGAGCCACGAATACCAAGAGCATTATGTACAGTGTTAACATACCCACATACCAAAGATCCTCTAACGATGTGCGAGGAGACAGCCCTTTTCAATATGGCGTCTTTATTTAGACTGCACTAAAGCTGGAGATTAGCAATAGCATTTAGCCTGTGTTTATTTGGTCTTTTATGTCACACAGATGCTAACCTTTACATGTAACTATCACCACCTAATCAAATCTTCAAAAGGTGGAACATTTGAAAATTAATGTCAAATTTAAATTACAACACTCCATTATATTTGTAATGTGAAAATATGGGAGGCACCTTTTAACAAAAAATGTGATTTAACTGGAATCTAAAATTATTTACAACACTGGAAAAAAAAGTGAAAATCAAACATAACACTGTCATAATTGCATAAAAAAAAAACAATTTAAAGGTGCACTGTGTAACTTGTCTGGTGTGTATGTATGTGCATGTGGGAGGTAGATGTTATTGCATTGCCTGGAATGTTCCAGCGTATGGCATTAAACATTCCATCTCCCATTTGTTCAACTGCAGGGGGTGGATTTGCCCAGCAGACCTTGGACATGCATTCTTATTGTGATGGGCTTGCCTCTCCACAGATCTGACCTCTAACTTTGCCTGGTTGTGGGGGCTGCTTGTCTCCATGGAGATAAATGGGTTTAATGCCATACTGTGGAACGTTACATGCAAATTATTGACAAGCAAAGCAAAACGCAGCTTTATTAAATGAATGTATAAATATTACGCATGAGGTACGTTTTAGATTCTCAAATGTAAAACCGAAAAATCACTTTCTGAAAAATGTGACTCACTGAAATATTGCAATAGATGAAAAGTTGTATATATTCAAATGTTAACTCTTATGACTTATACGTTTTGTCTATATAATTGTTTACTGTGAGTTCATTTGAACTCTTCAAACATTCTCCCAGGAACTGTGTTGAATTTTCCACGACACGTGACCTTTGACCTGCCACTTCTAATGAGTTTATCCTTTAGTCCTAAGTGGAAATTCTTTAGAGACTTCCGAGTTCACGAGTTCACGAGTTCACACAGTATGGCTCTATCTGTAAACACTGCCATACCACGCATAGGTTAGGCCTTATGTAACATTTGGAGACAGAAATAAGCCATACGTCATCTGAAATTTGCCACATCTCCTACACAGTGTCATTATTTTTGCATTTTTAGGTTAAGGCTGCAGCAGTTTCCATAAAAATTAAAGATCATAGTTGCCGTGATATAGTGCAGAGTCATATTAACATAATATCCTGTGTATAGATGTGTGGTAAGAAATGTGTGGTTGCATAAGTGATTAAAGTGGTTCAAATTACACCGTCTAATCTCGAGGCTTATTAAAGTGCTAGTATGTAACTTCCTGAAGGTGGAAATGATTCACTGCTTTGGAACATTCTCCATGGAGGTAGATAAGTTTCATGTCATACTGCGGAGTAATATAGCCAAAGGAACAACATTTCCATGGAAACAGGTCCTCCTCCAGGTCAAATAAGAGTCAGGTTTGTGGAGATGTAAGTCCGCTCACATTAAGAACGCGTGTGTTTCTATGTCTTTCAGTGCTACAAAAACATCCATAAAGAAAAAAACAGGAACTAATCCCAAGTTTTGAAGATAACTCAAATCCTGCAGTACCTAGATGTTCCACAGTACGCCGTTAAACTTACCTCTCTTGCATTTAAACGATTACAAGCCTGGAGTCAAGCGGGTGGCATACCCTCCACCACAAGTGACACAGTGCGCCTGTCGCCTGTGGGTGGAGAGATGGTGTTTTAAATTGTTTTAATTTTCATATTTAAAACAGTTTACGTATTTGGCTTTAATTAAATAATGATTACTATATTTTGTCTGTTTTTATCCCTGCATGCGTTGACTTTTTATGAACGAACATAAAGCTCCTCCCCTGTTATCGAGGCGACCCACATGACTCTTTTAGCCAAACCCTGCTGCGAAATAATCAGCGCGCCCAGCCTGAGCGCAAGATTTGAACGCTTAAAGGCGGAAGACACCGGCACCACAGAAGGATGGATCAGAGGAGAGACAGCAGCGAGCCGCGGTGGATCACGGAGGCGGCGGCGGCTGCGTGTGAGCCTCAGAAGGACGAGGGAGGTTGGAACTGGGAGGCGGGGACGGACAGCGCCGCGATGACCGAGCGTGCGAGCTGAAGCATGGGCTGAGCCATTGACCGGGAGCCATTGACCGGGAGCCATTGACCGGGAGCCATTGACGCCGACGGGAGAGTCAGTGTTACGGGGACGAGGGCAACGCTGAGGAGCAGAGACAGGCCCAAGGAGGTGCAGACTGGATCCGGGAAGAGTACCGAGAGAAACAGAAGAGGCACGTCTAAGGACCATCCCCGGCACCAAAACTTGAGAACGTAGTGGCAGAGTGGTGAGCTCTGCACATAAGGAACTGTCCAAGAAAAGCAGTTGGTTGTTTGTAACTTGTTCAGTGCCTCGTTGCTGGCTTCTGCTTTGTGTCCTATGTAGCCCCGAAGAAGATTTGACTGTCCAATCTACACCCAACGTGCACTTCCTGATTAATGGACAATAAAATGCTTTCTAATTAAATGCAGACAGGACACAGTGGACTTATTTTGCCCTTAAGAGCTGCTTATACCATATATCTGTACTGGCGTAAGACAAATTTTGCTCAAATACAGGGCCTTTAAACCACGAATTCCACCATAGAATCCTGACCTGCTGCTCAATTTTTAAACTATAGGGTTTCTAGAATGTTGTGATGTCACTTATACCCAACCTATCGCCTCTAAGGAGTGATTGGTGAAAGGCTGGAGACATTGTGGGACACTAGGGGACATTGGGGGACATTAGTGGATAATTTACAAGCCAGTCCCTCCGGTGGTCTGTCTGTGGATTACGCCTGCTGCTCCCCTACTCTTCCTGGGCTATTTTTATGAAGTTGTTCCTCTTAGCTGCGAGAAAAACGATACATGCACATGTCCGGAGATTCTACTGTAATTAGCCAACTGTCAATCACGCTGTTGAGGTTACTGAGCCGGGCATACGCACAGGCAATCCATGGACACAGCTACATACCACTGCAATACAATACACTACAGAATCCTAGATACTACTGTCAGGCCTACTCCTCCACTGTTTACAGTGTACCTGGTTTCCACTGCCCCGCTGCTGTGATGCGGTGCCAGGGACCACACAGCCAAGCTAGCATTGGATCACAGTATCTGGCAACCGCACCCCCCAAACCATCTGTGCACCCATGACAAAGGCCACAAATAATATTGCTGTCGCTATGAAAGGAAGAATGACTGGTAGCAGAGTATGTAAATGCATTATGTAGGTGTGATAACGTTGGCATGGTGGTGGACTTGTTAGCGCTCACGCCTCACAGCAAGAAGATCCCAAGTTTGATTGCCAGATGCGCAGTTGGATTCTTCGTGTATCTGGGTGGATTTCCTCTGGTATACTTAACCAAAACATGCATGCACAGTGGGATGGATCAAATGCACAGAACCATTTCTCCACAGGGATTAATAAATTGAACCTTAATATAGGATGCGATGTTGAGCCAGGAATCATTCTCCTCTGCTTTCCCGGTAAGGTCTATTCCAGGGTACTGGAGAGGAGAATCCAACCGAGTCAAACCACAGGTTCAGGAGGAGCAGTGTGGTTTTCGTCCTGGACACGGAACAATGGATCAGCTGTACACTCTCCACTGGGTGCTCGAGGGTTCATGGGAGTTTGCCTAACCAGTCCACATGTGCTTTGTGGATCTGGAGAAGGCGTTCGACCATGTCCCTTGTGGAGTCCTTTCGGGGGTGCTCTGGGAGTACAGGCCTTGGGTCCTTGTATGACCGGAGCAGGACCTGTGTTTGCATTGCCGGCAGTAAGTCAGACCTGTTCCCAGTGCATGGTGGATTCCCCAGGGCTGCCCTTTGTCACCAGTTTTGTTCATTGTTTTTACGGACAGAATTTCTCTTTGCAGTCTGGAGCCGGAGGGGGTCCGGTTTGGGGACCACAGGATCTCACCTCTGCTGTTTCCAGATGATGCTGTGTAACTTGGTTGATATCAATATTACTAACAAACCTAATCCCCAGGCGTCAAATAGATCCCGGGCAAACTCAAAGAAGCCTAGTATCTCTAAAGAGTCAGGCCTATTTGATATTCAAAACTTCAAGACAAGGAAGGGACTGGGAATTATACATATGAATGTACGTAGTATCACATCTAAATTAGATTCCATTAAAGTCTGGGCAAATCAAACAGATTCAGATATATTTGGATTTTTTTTCTTTTTTTATCCTGGCTGTCAAATAAAATAAGTGATAAGGAAATCACATGAAAATTACAAAGTTTTTCGTTGTGACAAGGCAATCTAAAGGAGGTGGTGTTGCCATTTATGTTGAAGATGTCTGCATAAAACATAGACTGTATAAAGAAGTGGACTAAGAGAGTGTGACGTCACCCATAGCGTTCGGCTCCAGTCAAAAGAAGCTCATCGAGGCTAGAGCAGTTATAGGGGCCAATTTGGAGCCGAGTTCCATATCTGGAATTCCAACCGCGAGTATCACAACAACCAAAGAGCCAATCTGGAGCGAAGCTGTTGGAGGTAATGCCCCTTCCTGCTTGCACCGCTGGTTTGGCAGGGGGCAGACGATTAGCAACGCTGTCAATCAAAGCTGTTGCTAGCTACCTGGAGCGACCTCAAGGAAAGAAGGCAGATGATTTGTCTCATGTTCATATCTTGACGAGCTTGACAGCAACATTTACGGAGAGAGGGGTGACAGTTTTCCAGTGTAAAGTGAATTGGAGCCAAATACAATGCAGCTGGAAGTGCGCCCATGATCACTTCCTATTTGGAACACAGTGGCTAGCAGGTTAGCTATGTCCATTTATATATACAGTCTATGGTGTAATCCCTTAGTCGATCCATAGTAAAAGAAAAATCAAATTGTGTCAACTGGACAAAAAGAAGAAAAAAAAAGAAAGAAAAAAACTTCTTTGACAGAATGAAATACCATTTATGTCAAAAATCCCCTGTCTGTGGACCTTATATTCTCCGGTTTAAGGCCTAAATGTTTTGAATATCTGTCTCTGTCTGTTGTTATGTAAATGATCCTGATAAAAAACTGGATATAGTTGGTATTTATCATGCACCTTCAGCCCCTAAAAATGCTCTTAATGATGTGTTCATGATGCTTTCTAAACTGAAACATTATGAGGATCTAATGACGGGCAATATAGATATTAACTGACTGGAGAAAGAGTCTGAAACTTTGAAAAACCTATGTAATGGCCTAAATCTCACACAACTCATTATTAATACATTTAATGAAATTGCAGACTGATAAGCACCTACAATGAAAAACTGTAACAATCCTTGGTTCAACTCTGAAATAGCAAGTTTAATTAAAGAAAGAAATGCTGCCTGGAAAACTTCACACACCTAGATCAGATTTGGATTGGGTATTTTTTCATTAGAAAGGCAAAAACTTCCTACTTCATGTCTGAGCTGACAGAGAGTCACGGAAATCCGGCAAAGTTCTGGAGGACAGTAAGATCCCTCAGAACCTTCATACATTACCAAATTATATTTTATTAGATTCAGCTATTGTAAACTATTGTAAAGAGGAAATATGTGATGCTTTTAATCGGCATTTTATCTCTGCATGTGATGTTTTGGACAATAATGGTGATCCTTGTGATCTTGATTATGTTGAATCTGAACCTCGGGAAGATAATAGTCGCATTTTCTCTTTAAGACCTTTCACTTACATGGAGTGAAATGCTCTCCACTCCATAGACCAAAGAAGTCCAAAGAAGTGCACGGGAGCTGATTACCTTGATCCAAAACTTCTGTAACTAGCTGCCTCATATTTAATACAACCTCTATTACATATTTTTAATTTATCAATTCAAATGGCAGTTATACCAGAAAGATGGAAAACGGCACGTTTTACCTTTACATAAAGGTGAGACAACTAAAAATATAAATCATTTCCGGCCAATATCTAATTGACCTTGTCTTGCAAAAGTTTTTAAAAAGTTAGTTGCAAATCAAGTTATAATTTATCAAATAAATGCTCCATTTTGAAGTCTTATCAATCAGGTTTCAGAAAAGGGCATAGTACTGTCACTGCAACCACAAAGGTTTTAAATGACATTTCCTCAGCCTTTGATGATAAACAAGATTGTGTAGCTCTGTTTAATGATTTAACTAAAGCTTTTGACTCAGTGGATCATAAAATCCCCTTGAAGCACCTGAAACATACTGGATTTGACAATGCTACATGTAATTGGTTCAAAAAATTATCTTTCAAACAGAACCCTGGCAGTAGTAGCTGATGGGTTTAAATGATTTTTTTTTTTTTTTACTTTAAGCAAAGGAGTCCCTCAAGGCTCAATTTTGGGCACGCTACTTTTTACTATATCTAATATGTCTAATATAATTTGATTGGTTACATTTTAAGAGAAAGTCTCACACATTTATTTGCAGATGATGCTGTTTTGTAGCAACCGGCAAGATTTTAATGAAATCCAAAATTGCCTGAAAAGACTATAATTATCATTGAATGCAAATGAAACAAAGTATATGATTAAAAAAATATATATTAACTGACATAGCTACAAATTTTTATACACTAAATGGTACGTTGACTGAAAGCGTCCCCATCTATAAGTATCTTGGGTTTAGATTAGATGGAAACGGATCTTTTAAAATATATCTCGGAATTATGGAACAGTTTAAAATAAAAATTAACATCTTACTATTGAAACAAATCTTGTACCCCACTGAATTACAGAAAAGAAATTGCAACTTTTCTTTCTGTACTAGATTATGGATGTAATATACATGCAGGCTTCAGCCTCTACTTTGAATT
>KN474827.1:19586-41064 GCA_000787095.1 Periophthalmodon schlosseri
ACAGATTTTTAAAACCCATCACAGTACAGTGTATGAAAAAGAGTCAGAAGAGAACGACATATAAAATGTATTTAAAAGGGACTACCTGACAGACTGCCTGAATATCTCACTTGCTTGCAATTTGATATAAGAACTTTTGGTACAAGATCTCATAATTGTCTATATCAAAATGAAAAAGAGTCTCCTCCCTGCGGAGGTGTTCCAGGCATGTCGTACCGGAAGGAGACCCCCGGGAAGACTCAGGACACGCTGGAGGGACCATGTCTCTCGGCTGGTCTGGGAACATCTTGGGGTGCCACCGGAGGAGCTGGCGGAAATGTCTGCAGTGAGGGAAGTCTGGGAGTCCCTGCTTAGACTGCTGCCTCCGCGATCCGGCGCCGGATAAGCGGGAAAAGATGGATGGAGGTCAAATCAATATTTTAAAAAAAGTCCATTTGTACCAAAATGACGTGACGCTGCAGAATCCTACGTGTATCACAGATTAGTTGGAGAACAAAGTAGCAGTGGGCCGGTAAACGTGAAAATGAGCATTGATCGGCAAAATGGCATCTTGAAAATAAGCGATTAAAGATTGCTCAAACATGCACGAATCACAAATACAACTTCGGGTGAATAAATGGTGACGGAAACAGCTCTCACATGGTTAGAAGTTCTGAAAAGTGAATTTGGCAGAATAGGTCAGCTTTAAATAATTGCAACTGAGTATGGAGCTGTTGGCGAAGATGGGGGTAGGCGAAAGCACACATTTTCTCAGCACTTAAGCCTCAATTGCTGGACAATACAGGATTACTCAAAAATGCGCAAATCAATTGAAATATAACTCTGAGTAAGCTAATGATGAGGAGGGACCTTTGTTTAAATCTCATAAAAGTCAATTCTACTTTGTCCCCAATACAGATATACTGTATAAGCAGCAGCTCCTGAGGTTAGAATGTGTGCTGTCTGCATCCAATTATAAGGCGTTTTATTTTCTGATAATCAAGAAGTGCTCATTAGCATGCTAGTTACTGTTAGCTTTACCGTCACAACAAAACTCTGCACTCCACATTTATAAACTCATCATGGTGAATAATTAGGATGCTCAGAATGTGTAAAATAAGTTAGGAATAACTTTGGTCATCATGGTAATAATCAGTAATGCCCAGAATTCATGAAGTAAGTAAGGAGTAACTTTTGGACCACTGCAAACAGTTTAGTTGATCACTTTTAAAACAGTAAAAAAAAACCAAAAAAAAGTACAGCGTCTTTAACATCAAATTTTACCCAATTTCTTAGTCCCAACACATGCTACCCTTGCGCAGCTATGATCTATCTTAAAACACTGCTTCTATTTCCCATCTGGCTTATACCAACACTGCACCAAAGCCTTTGTGATCCAGGCCCTGTGCACTCCCTTAAAAGGTGCAGTACCAGGCAGAGGAGCATGCCCACTCTCCCCGGGGGTCGGCTCTAATAAGGGGGCTTGTATTTATAGACGACCCCCCCGGTGGACAGTACCCCTTAATCCGGCCTTCTCATCCCAGCCCCGGCGCTCTCTGTACGGGCCTATTCTTACCACGCATCCACAGAGATAACACCGCTCCCGTTAACAGCCAAAGCAAGGCAATTTTGAGTTTGAGAGATTTTTTTTTTTTTGGTCATTGTCTGATTAGATTTTGAGCTAGAGATGTCGGCTGAGCGCTTCGACTGTCACTACTGCAAAGACTCCCTGCTGGGGAAGAAGTACATCATGAAGGAGGACACGCAGTACTGTACAAAGTGCTACGAAAACCTGTTCGCTAACTGCTGTGAGGGCTGCTCCTCTCCCATTGGTTGCAACAGTAAGGTAAGGTGGAGCTATTGGGTTAGACAGACCGTGCTGATTCTGTTGGCTAAATGTTTCAAAGTTAGCGGTAATGTGATTTTAGTTAAGCTTTTTTTCCAGAATTTTGCATTATTATTAATTGATAACATGTTGTTCATTGGAAACTGCAAAACTGATCTAAAATGGCTTATAACAAAATAACAGAAACAGATCCATTGACTTCCTGTTCAAAACTGATTGGCTCCGCCTTCTCATAGTAGCATTTCACCGTAGCAACCAACAGATTTTAATTTACATGTTTGGTTTTTTAAAAATTTTTATTAAAAAGGGCTACGTGTTATTTTTGAACTATAAATGTAATCGCAAGTAAATACAGAGCAGTGGGCGGAGATAGGGGGTAGGTGAAAATGGAAATTTTCTGAGCACTTATTCTTCAAATGCAGGACAATACTGATAAAATAGGCTACTGAAGAGGGAACTCTGATATAGCAAAGTAAAAAAACTCAATGGGTTCCATGCCAAAATTTGTATGGTACTGTGTTGACTAAAACTTGATGTAAATCACAAAGCATTATCTGCGTTCAAACTTTGGTACCACCGGTTGGGTCCTGGGTTGATCCCAGTGTAAACCTGATGTGGACTTGGTATAGTCCTGGTTTAGTTCCAAGTTCAGTCATAATCTGTATGTAGTGTATGCGAGTAAGAACGTAGCCTAAAATTCAAATCTAAATTGTTGTCAGAATTACAATGCAAAAATGTAGGTGTATCTAAAAAACGTTTGAAAGCATTAGAAAAAAAAACATATAGAGTTGGTTCAACGCAAAAAGTGGGGGGAGTAGCAGCAGAGCAGTTAGTCCTGGTTTAGTTAGTTCAATCCCAGCTAACCACATTGCACTGCTGTTGTGTCTTCAAGCAAGACACTTCACCCTAAAAACGGGAGAACGGGAGTGATCGTATTGATGCTCCAAATTAATACCAGTCAAATACAAGTGCGACAACTACTCATAAGTACAATTTGTTCAAAGTATCAAGTAAATGGAACTCATGACTACCACGCTCTGTTGAACACACGCGATGCAATGGAGTACGCCTATTTGTATCCTACGCCTAAATTATTCAACATATACATTAGGAACTAACCGAGTAAAATATAATAGCACTGGACATGTGTGAAACTGTTCTACACTTGAATTATGCAAAGGTTGAGAGAGCTTCCAAAAATAACCGCGCTGTACCACTTTGCATTCCGCACCAGAAATCCAGTGATGAAAGAATTGCAATAGACACTCCAGCGCTGTGATTGGCTGATTCAAATACATTTATAGAATACAATGAAGTGCCTACAGCAAAGAGGGAGAGAGAGGGAGACGAAGGTGCAGGGGAAGGGGGGATAAACTGTCCATAATGAATTGGGTTGTGGGTCTTTCTATGTGTGAGCCCTGCTAATAACGGTTCTTAGCTCAGACTACTAGATGACTAATGAAATCTCTGCGGACATTTTCAAAGTTGCACTGTGTAACTTTTCTGACTGGGTGCCAGTTTCCATGGAGATGTTATTGCTTTATCTGAAACCAGTACCGTCAAATTGAAAATGTCTTTGGGATGGGAGTCGAAACGTTTTGAAACACTCCAGCACTGTGCAGAGGACTACCTTTCAAACCTTATCTGTAATGATGTCAGTATGGTTTTTAATGTGTCTATCTCAATGGAGACAAGTTGCTGAAGCCACCAGGCCAAGTTACAGGTCAGATCTGTGGAGAGGCAGTAAAAATGCCTGTTTTTAAAGGTACTTTGAGCAATAAATACACCTGTAATTCATTGATAAACGTAAGAAAGACATTTAAAACCATAGTTTGTAACCTTCTAGGCAAAGCAATATCATCTCCATGGAGACCAGAAAAGTTACATAGTGCCCGTTTAATGAGGAAATCAAATTGTATATATTAGGTTTCATCATTTAAGTGGCAGGATGTAGAAAAAATGCTGAAAGAAAATACAGGAAGTGAGTTCTACCTTTGTCATCAACACAGAAAATTCCATCCAAAATGAAGGGGCCTTTTGGACTTCTGGTATTTTAAACCTTCCTCCTAATCCTATTGTGTATACTTTATAATTGCTAGGTAACTGCTGCCCATGTCCAACCGGGAAGAGGAATTAAAAACTTCACCAAAGTAGTTTAGTAAGAATGATTCTGGCTTAGAAGGTACTTAATTATGAGGTTTGGAGTTAAGTAGTTACTAAGCCTGAATCATTCTTAATAAGTTGTAATAATTGATAATACAATGTGCTAACGTTGTGTTGGTCAGGACCTGTCGTACAAGGACCGGCACTGGCATGAGCAGTGCTTCAAGTGTGCCAAGTGCAGCCGCTCTCTGGTGGAGAAGGCCTTCGCCGCCAAGGACGACCTGCTAATGTGTACTGAGTGTTATGCAAACGATTACTCCTCCAAGTGCTCCACCTGCAAGAAGACCATCATGCCAGGTACATGTACTACATACTACCTACTGTGCACTGTGTTAAGCTCATGACTACTCCTCCAAGTGCTCCACCTGCAAAAAGACCAAGTACACACACGTATACATGGATATACGAGAAAACCATCATGCCATGTACATACTCATGGACTTCTGTTTCATACTACTACTCCTGAACTACTGCAACTGCTACTAATACTACTGATACTACTACGTACTGCTACTAGAGGGCAAGTGGTCCCAAAGTATTCCAATGCAAGAAAAGCATCATTCCACGTACACACTCATGGAATCTACAACTACTACACGCTGTACCCACAAGTACAGTATAAGGTGTCACCCCAAGGTCAGGACTGAACTGTATTATTCTGAACAATTAACACCCTAAATGCAAATGAACATGGTAAAAGTGGACTTAAATTTTCTGCTTGTTTCTCATGTGTGTCACTGCCCATATGGAGGAACAGACCTGATGATAAAAATAGCTAATCACAGTCTGTGCGCACATGGGCCAAATTAGATGCACTCAAACAAACCCACAGAGATATTAGGTCCATGAATGCACCATATAAGTCCTCTTCACACCTGTACATGTCCCGACCCCTCTCCCCTCTCCTGATCTAGGCTCTCGTAAAATGGAGTACAAGGGGCACAGCTGGCATGAGACCTGCTTCCTGTGCCACCGATGCCAACAGCCCATCGGCACCAAGTCCTTCATCCCCAAAGACACCGGATACTTCTGCGTGGCCTGTTTCGAGAAGCAGTTTGCCTACCAGTGCTGCGCCTGCAAGAAGGTAGGTCTATACAGGTTCTGCACCTGTCAGAAGGTAGGCTAATACCAGTGCTGCACCTGTCAGAAGGTCAGCCTAAACCTGTGCTGCACCTGTCAGAAGGTCAGCCCATCACTGGTGCTGCACCTGTCAGAAGGTAGGCCTAAACCAGGCCTGTGCATGAAATGAGATAGGCCTAAACCAGGGCTGCACCTGTCAGTAGGTAGGCTTATACTAGAGCTGCACCTGTCAGATGGTATGCCTACACCAGTGCTGCACCTGCCAGAAATTAGGTCTAAATCAGTGCTGCGCCTGCCAGAAGGTAGAGTTACAGCCTGAATGTTTGATGAGTTATTGAGCGGAGCACAGAATCCCATGACTCTGGTTATTCAGTGTAACACACACTCTGATGAAAAGAGCTGAATAATGCACCCTGTCCACAAAGGACAAGGTCAAGGCTCTTGTTTTCTGATTTATATTTTTGACTGATTTTGAGGGTAATTTGTGACATTTTGAGACAAATTCTATAATGAGAACATAAAAAAGGTAAAATGTCAAGAGCTGTGTCCAGTGAAGTACACATTCGTAGAGGCTATAGGAGTAGAGTGTTTTGCCCAAGAACACAAAACCCCAATCACAAAAAGCGACAATGGAATATTATTGCTTAGACCTGCCTTATTGAACCACACACTATATCTCCTATTCCTAGCAAGGGCATTATCAACGGCATGTAAAAAGTATAAAAACTGAATAAATAAACAGAATATTAAGAACATCTAGTGTGGCCCAGAATTTGCGCAAATAAAATAAATATGCAAACAGCCCAGTGCACTCATTAGCCCTCTGCTGCCCCCTTCAGGCCATCACCACGGGGGGCGTGACATACCAGGACAAGCCGTGGCACCGGGAGTGTTTCCTGTGCATCAGCTGCAGGAAACAGCTGTCGGGCCAACGCTTCACCTCCAGAGAGAACTACCCCTACTGCCTGGAGTGCTTCAGTAACCTGTACGCCAAGAAGTGTGTGGGCTGCACCAAGCCCATCACCAGTGAGTATACGACACAGCACAGCCACTCAGATATGTTCATTTAGATAAGGATATGTAGTTGGTGAGGTTAATATAGGGCAGAGATAGTGGGCTTCTTCTAAATATCAAAAATTGCAATGCTTTTGTACCATTTTCGTACCTTATTATACATTTTGAGTCCATGAATTCATGTAATATTTTTGTTTTAGCCAGTTGCTCAGGACCGAGAATCAGAAAGCTGCAAGTGATATTTTGGGTCACTGTATAGAACGGATACAAACTTTTTCTGAAATATTGTGATAGGCCTAACAGAACTCATTATTAACTTTAATTTGATATGTACAACTCAAATTTGCCCAAAATGTCACCTGGATTTTAAGCCCTGGATATGTAAAAGGTGATGCGTCCCATTTTCCTCCCACGTATCACAGATATATTGTGTAAGCAGCTCTTGAGGTCAAAATAATCCTGCTGTGCACTATCTGCATCTAGCAAAAGAAAAATTCAATTTTGTCAACTGGATAAAAGTTTTAGAGTGACGTTTCGCTGCTCATCCAAGTCGCTTCTTCAGTTCTGGTCAGATTGCTGGTGGACACTGCCTTATATCTATATGAAAGGAGAAGCTAACTACACTGAAACTAACACCTATTTGTTTACAGTTTCTGTTTGTTAGCTATGTCTATTGAACTGCACTAAGTGTGAACTGTGCCTGAGTCACATTTTGCATAATCATTCGGGCCCCTAATGGGTGCTCTCACAACTATTAGTATACTGGCAATCACTATTGTTTTCCCTGTTCCCCTAATGGTGCTCTCACAACTATTAGTATACTGGCAATCACTATTGTTTTCCCTGTTTTGATTTAGGTCTGAGGAGACCTAACTCAAAACAAGGAAAACAGCCACTTGGATGAGCGGCGAAAATGTCTTCACTTTAAAACTTTCTGCAATTGACAGGATAAAATGTTTCTTTTGCTATGGATCATAACTGGACGACTAACGGATTACGCAGATATCTGCATCCAATTATAAAGCATTTTATTGTCCGATAAGCAGGAAGTGTGCGGTTAGCATGCTAGTTTTTAGCTTTACCGTGACAGGCCTCTGAAAGTTGTGAAAAGTGCTTACGAACTCATTACGGTGAATAATTAGGAAGCTCAGAATGCATAAGCTAAGTGAGGAATAACTTTGGACCACTGCAAACTGTTTTTTTGTTTTTTTTACATTTTCAAGTTGGTAAAAATCTGGTACACTGATTATCCCCCTCCCTGTGCTCCCCCTCCAGGCCTAGCGGGGGCGAAGTACATCTCATTCGAGGAGCGTCAGTGGCACAGCGAGTGCTTCACCTGTATGCAGTGCTCCGTGTCTCTGGTGGGGAGGGGCTTCCTCACCCAGAGAGACAACATCCTGTGCACCGACTGCGGGCGCGAGAAGTAACCGCCGATGTAACCGCCAACGTAACCCCAGGTCTATGACGATGGAGGCATGCTGGTTTTATTTTAGACAAGGAAAAAAAATGGTTACGTGTTGATATTAATTAAAACTTCTTTCACATCTCATCATATGCCCAGATTATTTGACATGTTTTAAGATCATGTGTTGTTTATTGTTTTGTGTATGTACCTGTGTAAGTAACCGCCAAAGTAACCCCGGGTCTATGACGACAAAGGCACGCTGGTTTTATATTTGGACTGCGCAAACAAATTGTTACGCTTTGATATTAGTTAAAATTTCTTACACTGCCCACTTCCATCATTTTGATGTTTAGAATATTTGACATGTTTTAAAATATAATGTTTTTCAAAATGACGTATTCATGGGGTTCAGTTTACTGTTATATGCAACATTTACGGGACTTTTTACCATTCAAAAGATGTCTGTGTAATCCCTCAGTCGTCCAGGAATAATATTTTACTTTAAATCGTCAAGCGCTATGCCAACGGTCCTAATTTGTCGCATTCTGAATTCCATGGATATGTGAGGTATGACATTTTGTGTATTTTATTCTTATGGGCAGATCATTTTGTTTGTCTATTTGCATGTTGCCTTGCCTTGAGACAGTACAAGGTTGACGGTTTGATCCTAGCACCAAACAGTGTACCGTCATTCGAAATGCAACTTCTCTATAACAATATGGTGTGAAAGAGTGATTAGTGGTGGTTGGAGCCGCCGATGGCTCAGATTAGCAACCTCGCTCCAGTCAGGGCAGCTGTGGCTACGGTCGTACTGTAGTTTGCCACCACCGAGTGTGAATGGAAAATGCATGAAATTGTGAAGCAAATTTAAGTCTAGAAAAAAACTAATAAGAAAAAAGACTAATGAATTCATAAATACCTCAAATATAGGACTACACTATTTCGGAAAAAAAATCTGTAGTTAAGTATTAAGATTGTGATTCTTGTAAAAAAAAGTAGATTCTATTCAGACCACAGACTGTATAAAGAAGTGGACTAAGTGAGTGTGACGTCACAAATAGCGTCCGGCTCCAGTCAAATGAAGCTCGTCGAAGCTTCCAGTTATAGAGGCCGATCTGGAGCTCCATATTTGGAATTACGACCGCGAGTATCATAGGAACCAAAGAGCCAATCTGGAGCGAAGCTTTTGAAGGTAACGCCCCTTCCCGTCCGGGACGCTAATTTTGTCAGTCAAACCTGTTGCTAACGCTAGTGGGAGCGACCTCGAGGAAAGAAGGCAGCTGATTTGTCTGTTGTTAATGTCCATATCTTGATTTGTATGATGGTCCCCGTTTAATTTTACAGTGTACGTTATTCGCACTGCACATTCATTCAGAGGGTCAAAAGAGGATTGTGTGTCGTTATGATTTATTACTTATGATACTGTTTCCTTGACAACACAAAATGGAATTAGAAAATATAAGCTGCGAGCTGCGGTGGTAAAACCCAAGTGTGGGAACTCAAGGTCAAAGTACAAAACAACAGTGATGAACAGTGGCCCTAGTTTTACTTTCAAATGCGTTTAAATCGATACACAAAAACTGCTTCAGAATAACTGCAGGTAATTTAGCTGTGGTTACGATTTGATTTTAGATCTAGCTTTTAAAAAAAAAACATGGGCGATATTAACAAAAAGATATTGATTTTAAAGCCACAATGTCACTTTTTAGCCAACAAAATCACTAAAATAAAGGCTTGTGTTTTGTGCATTGAAAAACATGCGTCCTTACTCAAGTAAAACTATCACATGAAAAAATCTACTGAAGTAAAAGTATTAAAGTACCTGTTTAAAAATGCACTTAAAGAGTAAAAAGTAATTCACGCATATTTTGAGGTCTTACGAGGCTTTAAATGTAGTGATTTTGTACATTTTAGTTTGCTCAAATTGTGAACGTGTTAAAGATAAACCCCACAGGCTTTTCAGCAGGTCTCAGACAATAATGAAAAACACTTTTACTTTTCAGTCCAATTCGAAATGTAGTGAAGTAGAAAGTACAGATACCTAAAAGCAAAACGTATCCTCTTAAAATGTATTTTCTGGGTCCTTTTTCGTTGTTTAAAATATACTCGATGTTCTAATTTCGCAGATTTCCGAAACAACAGTGATGATATTACACATTTTTGATAAACCTGACGGAATGGCTCTGTGCAAATATAACAGGGGTGTGAATGTCCCACACTCATTTGGCTGCAAAGTTTTGTCACACTGCCCACACAGCACTGCCACTGTTCTACATGTAACACACCATCATATGAAGAGCCCCACTGTGTGTGTTCTGTGGCTTCTTAGGTTTATCACGAGAAAAGGCAATAAAAGATACTACTGGTAATTATTAGTAAATTGTTGTTGTTTTTTTTTATTTCAAGTAATATTAGGATTATATGTGTTTTATACTTTAGTTTGTGTAGCAAGAAAGGTGCAATCGTGATGCTTTTTTGCAAACTGAATTAATTTATGCAAAAAAAAAAGGTTATTGAATACAGAAAAGACAGGAGGAGTGAGGCCTTTGAGTCAAGCTAAAAACAAGAGATACTAGCACTGAAGTTGGTACGGTCCATAGTGAAGGCAAACTGAGAGCTTAAAGGGTCAGATTCTGGTGTATGGACTTTAGAAACACGGAGGAGCACTTCTGGAGTACCGCTAGATGTCACCATGGTTAAAAATGGTCAAAAGCATAGTGAAGCCGAAAGGAACTGTATGTAGCCTGTGCTCTTACAGTTTAAAAAAATACACATTACAATCACAAATGAACCTGTGTTGCCAGAGCCTTAACCTGCAGATAGAGACACATACACGTTTTTCTCATTCTCAGTAAACGGACAGGCCTCATGTCAAAGCTCAGAACCTCCAGAATTCACTCACTGAGCTGCAGAAGCTGCACTAGCACTGATTCATGATCAGCTGCAGGTGCTGAGGTTTAGATCAGAGAGAGGCATTTTAGGTTAAACCAACTGGATTTCAGATTTGGAACTGGCAACCCAAATGAGAGTCATGTGAGGCTCATTCTGCCTTCTGATTGGATAATTGTCTTGAACGAAAACACCAAATAAAAACATAAACAACAACAAAAATAAGTAATAAAAGACATAAAAAAAATAAGTCAGCATAATTGTTTCTAGTAAAAGCTGTATTTGATTTGAACCTCGTATCTTGGGACATATGTAGGTCATGTTGGTGAAATTTAAAATGTAAATCTTACATACTGTTCCTTTGAAAAAACAAACGAGCTCTTCTGGATTACCACTTCATGACATCATGCAGTGAAGACAATAAACCCTGATAGTCTGGTCTGTGACATACTAATATCTAATTGTACCAGCATTTATTTCACTGCATGCTACACTATATGAACCTACGTCCGCAGACTTTTGTAAGTTCACTGACCCCATTCTGGTCACTCTGTGGACAGCCAATCCAATGCCTGGTTTTCCTGTCACCTTCTGACCCTAAACAACAACCGCAACCAACCAACTCATGTGCACGCAACCTCAACTACTGTCTCCAAACCCTACCCTGAAATTACACTGTCCACCTCCTCACACCCAGAGCGCGGCGACGCCCAAAATAAAACTACGGGTACACCCTAGGGTCATCTCTAAGTGACCAAAACCGCAGCACTGGACGCTGCCTTGTTTTGGTGGTGAGAGTGTTTCTTGGAAGGTTGAGCAACAGAAAGTGCTGACATGGACTTCCTGTCAGGATGCAGTCACATGGGGAGGCTTTAAACTGCGCTTGTAAAACGGACGAGAGGAGCGACGCAAGGTAAGACAGCAGGTTGTGAGGAAATATGGAATAGTCATTGGGGTATTAGTGATAATTTTTGAAACAGCTGACACAAGAGTTTTCTTAACACAGTTTTGTCAGTGTTCAAAAGGAAGAAGGTAATAGCTGGTGTACGTCTGTGTTGGATGTTGGACCTTGGCATAACCCTATTTGTTTATTGGAATATGAATACTGCATGCATTTTGTGTAGTTCTGTAAAAAAAAACAACAAAAAAAAAAAACATGGAGCAGAAATGTCATTTTTGCACACTATCCATGTTTGAAATAAGTTTGGTTAAATCAACGCAAACTGCAAAAACTCACTTAAAAATCCATCAATCCATCCATTTTCTTCCGCTTATCCGGGGCCGAGTCGCGGGGGCAGCAGTCTAAGCGGGGACTCCCAGACTTCCCTCACCCCAGACACTTCCTCCAACTCCTCCAGTGGGAAAAATCATAATAAATTTGATATGAGTAGAAACTGCTATTTTCTTCTTTAAAAAAAAAATGGAAAAGTATAATGTCTTTAGTGTTGTCCCCCTTTAACACATTTCAATAGAAAAAAAAAAAAAAAGTTAAAGTACAGTATGTAACTTTCTGGAGGTGGTACGTCACCTGTATGATTTCATGGCATTATAAAGTTAAAACTATACTTCGGAACATTCTCCCTGGAAATAGATACGTTTTATGCCAGACTGTGGAAAATTATAGCCAAAGGAACAACATTTCCATGGAAACGAGCACGAAGAGGCTCTCCTCCAGGCCAAGTAAGAGTCAGGTCTGTGGAGATGCAAGCACGCTCCCAGTAAGGATGCGTGTTTCTGTTCAATAAATTAACAAAATAAAAAAACAAAACAAAAACATGCTTGTATTTTAATCTAATACATACTGTGGCTTTAAATCAATGCAAACTGTAACGCTAACAACAACTACAATGCTAACCACACACTTCCTGATTCTGGGAGGATAAAATCTGTACTGTACGACAAATTTTGCTCAAATACATGCAATACAAAAATGGGGAACACACAATATGGATTTTTATACATTTCTCTTCTTTTTAGTGAACATCTGGACCTAAGAACTACAAAACTCCCATCATGCCTTTCAACGCGTTTACACTGACCTGCGTCTACGAGAAGACTTCAGACCCGAGAGACAAGGACCGATTTAATATTCAGTGTGTGGAATACTACCGCCCGAACATCTACATGGGAACCAAGCAAGGAACTGTCCACCATCTTCTCATCTCCAATGTTCATCCAAGCTCCAACCAGACCTACACCAAAGAGGCCAGGGTGAAGAAACTCTCCAGCTCTCCTGTCAACCGGATCCGCCTCGTACCGATCTACAACCATCTGCTCGCCCTTAGCACCCGCACCGTCACAGTTCTTAACATGTTCTCCTTGGAGACCAACCCGAGCTTTAAGAAGATCCAGAATGTTTCCCAGTTCGAGCTTTCACAAGAAGAAGACAGAGTGCAGATGGTCACATGCTCCAGTCAAAAGAAGGTGATCAGGGTGCTGGCCGTCGGAGTGGATCGGTGGGATGTTTTGAAGGCGAGTGTAAATTTGAGGTTTAAAATTTTTATGAGAAATCCTTAAAGGTGCACTGTGTAATTTTTCCGGCTCGTCTCCACGGCGATGTCGCTGCGCTGCCTGGAATGTTCCACAGTATAGCATTAAACCATCGAAATCTATGGAGTAATAGGTCAGATCTGCGGAAAGGCAACCCCACTCGCAGTAAGGCATTTTTGAGCTAAATAAACATCTGTAATGAAATAAATCAACGATCGATACATTTAATGCCATACTGTAGGACATTCAAGGCAAAATAATAACCATGGAAACCACCGGAAAAGTTATGCAGTCCACCTTTTGTTTTTTTTTATTTTAATGCTTATTGAGAGGTTGATGATTTGAAAAAATGCTAAATTACACTTCCTTCACGGATTTCGGATTAATCTTTCATCTTAGTTAATCGCTACGGCAACAGTATTAATGATTAATCATTCTGAAACCCATGGAATGGAAAGGGTATGTCCTTTCTAAAAACTTTTTATTTAACTTCTAAATTTGTGGATTAAGAATAAAAAACAAAGTACACAAGGGTATAACACGATGTCTGCACTTTTGTGATTCATTTTAGTCCATTTTGTGAGACACTTAAACTTCAACAATTAAAGGTACACTTCAACAAATTTCCAAAAAATTGCCGTATCTGGTAAATATCATCATTAGAAGAAATCCCAAAACATATAAAGAATACATAGAATTGAAATGGCCTTGTTTTTGCTTCTAAATAAATGTTTTTTTTTACTTCTCATGGTTATACTGTGCTGTATAATTCTGATGTATTCATGTTTCTGTTTGAAGGAGATCCCTCTGGCCCAGGAGCCCGTGGAGCTGGCGGTGGATGTGTGCAGTGCGTGTTTGTGCGTGGGCACCAGTGAGCAGTACCTCCTGTGTGACCTGCACACCGGCCACAGGGAGGCGTTGTTCCGGCACGGCCACGGCAGACTGCGGGTCCTGGTCAGCGCGGTGGGGGGAGGGGAGTTCCTGCTCAATGGGCCTGGAGGACTAGGTAACAACACAAGCTCTTCTATGAGGCATGTAGTATGGATGAGCTTGACGGGTTTTGATGATTTTCAAATTTTGACTTTATTTGGTGGGATAGTTCCTGGTGTAAATATAAACGATCCTTTTACACCAGTCAATCTTGTGTGAAACTGTGTTGCCAGAGCCTTAACCTGCAGATAGAGACACATCCAAGTTTTTCTCATTCTCAGTTTATGGACAGGCCTCATGTGAAAGCTCAGAACCTCCAAATCACTGAGCTGCAGAGGCTGCACTAGCACTGATTCATGATTGGTTGCAGGTCCTGGGCTTTAGATAGTGACCATTCAAATCAGAGAGAAACTGGCAACACAAATGAGAGGCTTTCTGATCGGATAATCGTCTTGAGAACCAAAACACCAAATTATGACATAAATAACTTGGCTATCGTGTCCAATGTTTTTGTAATTAAGAATAAATGAAAAGAAATGTGGTAAATGCAATCAAATTTGGTATCAGATCAAATACAAACGCGCATATTTTCAGATTTTGCCATAGCACGGCATCTGTGATCTCATCTCATGCTATAATCCTATAAACCTTGGCCATACAGCCCTCGGTCATTTACTTTGCCTAAACCTCCTCTCCCTCTCTCTCCCTCGCTCCCCTTCTCTTTTCTCTCTACACCCTCCCTTCTCCATTTCTCTCACTCACCCCGCGCTCTCCCTCTCCTCCTCATCTTTCACTCTCTCACCCTCCTCTTCTGCCACTCTCTTTCTTCCCTGCAGGCTTGTTTGTGTTGGCGTCGGGGGGGTGCCAGCGCCCGCCTCTCCACTGGTCCCCGGAGGTCCTGGCAGCATGCGTGTGCCCCCCTTACGCCCTGAGCCTGCGGGCCTGCGAGCTGGTGGTCTACAGCCTGTTGGACCAGCAGTGTAAGCAGACGGTCAGTGTGAGGGGGGCACTGGGGATGGTGCCTACAACAGGTATTTTTTTGGATAACATCATAACATTACATAAACCCATGATGGTTTGAATCAGGGGCGAGGAAGATGAACTGGTGTGGACTGAGTGTGTCAAAAATAATAATAATAATAATATATATTTTTTAAATCCTCAAAAACATTTTACCAACCTCTGGTCTCACCAGGTCCAGACTGATATTGATCGTAAGTCTGGTCAACAGAAAGTACCACACTGAAAAAGGTGGATTTAAAAAAAAATTAAAAATCCAACAAAATTAACACTCTGTGATCCTTGGGGTGCTACAAAGAACTGTTATAGTCACCATGATTGCAAATCTAAAAAAAAATATGAATAGACACCTCTCTCCATATTTGCACAATGCCAAAAACGTATATTTTATGAGGAGATTCGATGATGATGATTCTTTCCATTTCATCGACAAGCCCAGATGGCAGCCATGTTTGTCCCTATATGATGTTTCTCTTCACACCAAAGCCTGTATACAGTCTGTGCTTCACACCCTTCCTCAGCTGCTGCATGTGTACGCTGGCTGATATGACATGTGATCCCTCTCCCCCTCCTCCCCTCCTCCCCTCCTCTTCCTCTTAGATGGAGCGGTGGTGTTCACAGACAGGTGTGTGTACACCGTGTGCATGTCTCCAGTGCAGGAGCAGGTCCAGAGGCTGGTGGAGCGGGAGAGGCTGGAGGAGGCTCTGCTGCTGCTGGACTCACTGCCCACAGACGCAGTGGATCCACACAGGGTCAGTCTGTATTGTTACCACTTATTTAATTTTCGGACCCAAAGAAACTCCATAGAAACTCCGCGTTTCTCTACAAACCGCTATAATGTGCCCTTCCCTGTATAGAAATGCAGACCACAGTTCCATAATATAACCTCCACGCATTAGACCCAGCTAGCACAGCATCACAGAGACAATGACCCTGAGTATGTGTGGACCATTGTAGGTTGTTGTTGCTGCTGTTATGTAGATGATACAGAACGGCCCACAGCCCACCTCAAGTACTAGAACTAGAACTATAATCACCGTGGTAGTAAGTAATAATATGAAAGGGTTTGATTACAGGTGGTTTTTGGCTCAAATATACCTGAATACTTACTGTGAGACCTGTATACATGTTTAATGTTAATTACATCTCCAAGGAGACAAGAATGTAGCAGCCCCTCCACTAAAAGCCTTACATAGTTCACCTTTAAGAACGTACCCTAAATAATAATGAAAACATAGCGAGTGCAAATTAGTGCAGTACAAATGTGTTTGTACCTGACAGTGTGTTTCTGACAGGAGCTGCAGAGGAGCGTCACGTGTCAGGCTGGGTTCCATCACTTCTTCCAGGAGAGGTTTAGTGAAGCCACGCCCCTGTTCATGTGAGACATACTGTTACACAAACACTGTGGAATTAACCTTTTGCCCATTAAATGCCATGTAAATAATGAGTGACGTGAACCCCAATACATTTGATCATAGCTAAACAAATAAATATGCCACATTTTGCATAAATCGCATAGAAATTACATAAAGGAACTGTATGCAGCCTACAGTTTAAAAAAGGTACCACAATCACTACTGAACCTGGGTTGCCAGATAGAGATTTTACAAGTTTTTCTCATTCTCAGTATATGGACAGGCCTCATGTGAAAGCTCAGAACCTCCAGAATTCACTCAATGAGCTGCAGAGGCTGCACTAGCACTGATTCATGATCGGCTGCAATCATGTGAGGCTCATTCTGCTTTCTGATTGGATAAACATCTTGAAAACCAAAACGCCAGATAAATGGGCCATTATCTCCAATGTTTTGGCAGTTAAGAATAAATCAGCATTACAATTGTTATGGGGAAAAGCTGTATTTGATTGGATGTCTAACTCGAATCTGGGAACATAGGTAGATCAAGTTTATAAAATGTTAAATCAAACTCTTAGATACAGCTCCTTTAAGACATATATATTTGCTTATTTGAAAAATGTACCCTATGTTTGTTGCTGTTGTCATTCTGAGTAAACCAGTCACTGACCACGTGTTACCTCCATTTTTTTTCTTCAGTAAAGGTGAACTGGACCCCCGTGAACTCCTCCACCTCTTCCCCGATCTCCACGCCACTCTCCCGGAAGACTTCCACTCCCAAATGGACCACCAAACCAGGGCCCAGGACCTCCGGGAGCTGTGGCGCACGGATCCCGACACGAAGCACCGATACCTGGGCTTCCTGACTGACTATCTGCGGGCGGTCAGGAGGAGCGCGGAGCCCGGCCTGTGGGGCGGCTGCGGAGCGGAGGAGGTGGACTGCGCCCTCCTGCGGCTGTACGCGCGAACTGCGGACAGCGACGGTCTCGTGCAGCTCGTGGCTCATCCAAATGCGTGCGCGCTGGAGAGATGTGAGCCCGTCCTGACGCAACACAACAGGTACAAATGTATTATCCGATTTATAAAAGTAATGTATGTGGTGAAAACTAACTAATATTTCATGTCAGATTTTTTGCCTTGGGGTTTCTCTACCAAAGCCACGGAAAATATGAGGATGCCATACAGGTAATGACTTTCAGTACAAATAGGCTAATGCACTGAACAAAAGGGTTTTCTCAGTGAAACGTGATTTATAATGTGTTTAATTATTAATAGAAACTTATTGTGCAAATACGTAACAAAAGAACTAGCACTGAAAATTGTCTGTCAATGCTGTGAGCTATTAAGCTAGTCAAATGAACCATATGTAAGATTATGAAGATTTTTTAAATTCCATAAACATCACCTAGGCTAACTCTGTCCCAAGATATGAGGAAGACATGTTCAAATCAATTATAGTGTTTACTGTACCGCTGTTTGGTGAATTATTCCTAATTACAAAAACATTGGACATTATGGCCCATTCATGTATCTTATAATTTGGGGTTTTGGATCTCAAGATGATCATCCAATCACGAAGCATCTTAAATCTAGTTGGTTTAAACCTAAAATGCCACTCTCCGATCTGAACGGTCACTACCTAAACCCCAGCACATGGGTTCCGCGCTGAGTTGTGATAGTAGTACCTTTTTTTTACTGTAAGAACTCAGGTTACATACAGTTCTTTTAATAAAGCCGTCTAGCCACAGCCCTGGGGCAGACTAGGAGTGGTGTGGCTAAAATAGTAAATTATGTCACATTTATATAGCGCTTTTCTACCTTTCAAGGCACTCAAAGCACTTTACATTAAGGAACCACTCATCCATTCACACACACTCCTGCCAAAGAGCACAACAGCTATACTCACCTGTGGGAGCTAAGATCAAACCCCTAACCTTTGGGTCAGTGGATTTTTTCACTTATGTTAGGATTGGGATTTGAACTGCCAAGCTTCAGATCAGAGGAAGTACACTAGACCAACTGAGTCACTGTCTCTAAGATTCTGCACCATCACATTCATAGTGTTTAGGTGCATCTAGTCTTTTGCCCAAAGGCACAATCACAGTAATAAGTGGTTGGAATGGGTGTCCTTCTAGCTGCCGGAGTAAGTTTGAATGTTTTAACAAAGGCATGCATCTTTAACTGTGTCTCTTGTAAACTTAGAGCTGGGTGGACCTAGCGGAGGGGGTGCACACAGACCCCTCCTGTCCCCTGTCCCGCTCAGAGGTCCTGGAGCTCGTAGTGTCCGCTCTGAGACAGCTGGAGGACACAGACACTGTGTGGAAGTATGCGCCATGGATTCTGCACAACAACCAGGAGGTACATGCAGTACACTCTATAACCCCGTCTGTACTAGGCAGCTTTTTTAAAACTATAAAATGGACACAACATAGATTATTTATATGGACTATCCGGTAATATGTACTGTTATTCATGATTTATTCAATACACGAGTTATTGAAGTACACTCAACTCAATTTTGACTTTCCAGGTACATTTTCTAAAATAACATTTACTTTTAAGCAGAGGTAGAGTAGCCAAAAAACTGTAACATTACTTCAAAATAATATTACTTAAGTAGAAGTACAAAGTAGTGGTCCAAGAAATTACTCAAGTAAAAGTAAAACGTATTTGGGAAAACTACTACTCAAGTAAGAGTAACTTAAAGAGTAACTGTCGTGAACAAATGTAACGTCTGATTTATAAATTGAAGTGAATGTAAAAATCTAGTATTTTCAAATGTTCAAATCATTTCGTATTGTCAACATAAAGCTTTCGTCACTTTAGATTTACTCACAGTGGGAATAGGAACCAAAACCTTTACTCAAGTAAGAGCACTGTTAATTAAATAGAATATTGCTGAAGTAGGAGTAAAAGTATCCTGTTAGAAAAGTACTCTGAAAAGTACAATTTCTTTAAAAAGTTACTCAAGTAAATGTAACTGAGTACTGCCCACCTCTGCTTTTAAGTGCAGTTGCAATTTGTTATAGGTTTATTTTTATTTTTATTTTTTTACGCAGTGGCTAATGGGGGTAGGAGTACAACATACACAGTTAATTGCAACAGCTGTACTTGTCATTGTGGCACTTGCCCTTTTGTGAATCCCCTGCAGACTGACCAGCAGAGGGCAGAGTTGCACTGGACAACATAGTGTAACCATGTTGTACCCCACCCAGCACTTTGACCCTTTACATTACAAACAGTAGCTCTCCTCCTTTTGCAGACAGGTGTACAGATCTTTACCAAGCCTCCAGCCCAAGCCCACTTCCCCCCAGACCAGGTCCTGGCTCTTCTGGAGACTTACCCCCAAGCCCGGGTCAAGTACTTGGAGTTTTTAATACACGAAACGAATAGTGAGGTAGGTAACAGTGGTACAGCTTAACTAACGTAACCATGAAGATCAACAGTGGGCCTGGAGTTCTGTATCTGGAAGTAAAATTTGCCGTAACCTTTTAAAAAATACTATTGTTAAGACTAAATCAGCTCTTGGATAACTTAGACCACCAAAATATTTAAGTAAGAATATATAAATAAAACTTGAAAATGACAATATAATTACTTTCAATGTATATACGGCTTTTGTAAACAGTCACTCCATACTTGCTATTGTAGCCACAGCTGCCCTGGGGTAGACTGACACTAGCGAGGCTGCCCCACAAACCACATTCATACACAGGCAATGTGGGTGAAGTGTCTTGCCTAAGGATACAACAACAGTTTCCTCTAGACCCACTGCAGCCCCACTGCGGCACTTAGTATTCCCAGTGGTCTGTCATCCAACTGCAAATCTTAAAAACGTGAAATTGTCCATTTTAAACGGTTTGCAGTGCTCCAAAGTTCTTCCTCACGTACCTCATGCATCCCGAGCATCGTAATTATTCACCACAATGAGTTTATAAGCGCATTTCACGACTTTCAGAGTTAAAGCCGTGACCGTAAAGCTAACAACAACTAGCATGCTAACAGGCATCTGATTATTGGACAATAAAGTACACAGCAGACTTATTTTGACCCCAAGAGCTGCTTATACAATATATCTGTAAACCAAGTCAATTTTGCTCAAATACAAGAAAATATTGGGTACAGGGCCTTTAAATCAGCTTTAGGATAAAAAAAAAAAACTATCATATTGAAGCAAGACACCAAAATATCAACTTGAAAATAATAATGTCTTAAATGTATATACTGATTTATATTATTCATTCACTCCACAACTGTGAGATCACCTAGTTTTGTAGCCACAGCCGCCCGAAGGTTGACACATCAATCACAAACTCTAGGTAGTTTTTTTTTTTTTTAATAACTTTGCAGTTTATACAGTCAGATGTTTTGCATAAAGTTAAAGCCTATGTGTATTTACGATAATGGGTTAGCACATTATTATCCGTCATCCAAACCTCTTATATTTAAAGCGACTGTATGTAAGATTGTAACGTGACCTATCTGTGCCCCCAGATTTAACCTGCAGTGGCAACGTTGAATAAAATAAGTGAAATGTGATTGGTGGTTTGTGCTGCAGGAGGCGGGACATCACACCCATCTGGCCCTGGCTTATGTGTCCCAGAGCCTTCAGAACCGAGAGGACACAGAGACCAGAAGGAAACTACAAGACCTTCTATGGGAGTCACAGTGTTACGATGTCTCTGCTGTGTACGGTCAGAACACGTACTATTTTTTAATATTTTAGCGTTATTCCGTAGGCAAATAGAAAATCATTATAAGAGAGAGAGAGAAAGGATATATTTGTTGGGGGAAAGGTCCACCCCAGCCTAGACAATGGTGGTGAGCTGGAGGCGAGGAGGCTGAGGAGGCTGAGGAGGCTGAGGAGGCTGGAGGTTGATTTCTCAGTAATCTTAGGATGCAATTATATTCACAAGGCCGAATACTACTACTGTCTTCTGTGGCCTCAAGCTCATTGGAATTCATACAAGCTCTACGTCTACCTGAAGATGGTCCTTCACTGACACTGATATATGATAAAGATACGCCATGTAACTTTATGACATTACAGTTATCTCAGTTTGAACTATAGAGATTCAAGAATGTTGCGATATCACATGAACGCAACCTATTAACCCAAACTCTGCTGTCTTCCAGATCGAGTCAAACCCACATCTCTGCACATTGAAAAAGCCGTTCTTCTGGGTCGTACCGGGGACCACCGAGGAGCCCTGAGACTACTTGTCCAGGACTGTCCCGACCCCACTGCTGCGGAGGAATACTGCTGTAGGCTCTCCACAGACAAGAGCCTCCAGACCACACAGGAACT
>KN474827.1:46643-73016 GCA_000787095.1 Periophthalmodon schlosseri
CCTGTCTGCACCAGAGGCCGACGGGGATTTATGGGTTCTGTACATAGACGGGAAAGCTATATTCACACGCGGTTTGCATCACTAACAATACGCACATTCTCGCAGTGGCTTGTAGTAGTGCGTAGGCTGCGCTTGAAATTTTTCCTCTATAAGTTTGACCCATCCCTCAATGCTGCGCCCGCTGACATACCTCAACACTTTGAACTGAAGTAGTTTTTTTTTCAGGAGTACCAATACACTGTATATATATAAATGGACATAGCTAACCTGCTAGCTGCCGCGTTCCAAATAGGAAGTGATCATGGGCGCGCTTCCGGCTCCATCGACTCTGGCTCCAATTTTTGGTCTTGATGTTCATATTAACCCGCTCTACATGATCCTGGTGTTTTTATTTTGCTATTGTGTCCGTAAATCAAGATACGGACATTAATAATAGACAAATCACGCAACTTCTTTCCCAGAGATCACTCCCGTTAGCGTTAGCAACAGGTTTGATTGACAGCGTTGCTAGGCGCCTGCTCCCTTCTAAATCCGATCTAAACATAGCGAGCTCTAGCCAGCTCTAGCCCCGTGTCAGGGCACTCCAGTTTCCCCCATCAACCCAAAACATGCACAATAGGTACAATCCTCCAGCTAAGGTAGTCCTGACCAAGACTAGCTCAAGATCTGGAGATGGGTCCCCCGCTCCTGATGAGATGCTCCAGCGAGATTGAAGGATAGGTCAAATGCAGAGGACACATTTCCAAGGACAATAAAGCCTTCCTTACCTTAATTTAGGTCACATTCTGAAATACAATCAGAAACGAGGAATCCATTAAAGGGGCTGTCCACAATCATTTTCATTTGATACGTTAAGGTATGTTGTCCCAAGCCGTTAGCATGCTAGTTGTACTCACTGACCTCTGAAAGTCGTAAATAGTTAGAACACTAGGAATGCCTGGAATAAATTTGGACCAAGTAAGCAAGACAGTTTAAAATTAACTAGTTTTGGTTTTGATGTTTTAAACGGCACCAGAAAACAATAATTTACATGTAATGATTTTAATTAAAGCCGCAGTATGTAATTTTAAGACCAAAATAAAAGCATGTTCTATCATTTTGGTTATGTTTATTGCACTGCAAAACTTAGAAAAACACGTGTCCTTACGCCAAGTGGGCTTGCATCTCCACAAACCTGACTGTTATTTGGTCTGGAGGCCTTCTCCTGCTTGTTTCTATGGAAATGTTGTTCCTTTGGCTATAATCTTCCACAGTATGGGATAAAACATATCTAGCTCCATGGAGAATGTTCTGGAGTATGGTTTTAGTTTTCTATTTCCATGGAATCAAGCAGGTGACGTGCCACATACTGTAGCTTTAACTGGCTTAAGTTCTTCTTCTGTATGAATAATCTGAATTGCGTGTTATAATGAAATACTGGATAATACTGCGTTTAAATGTATACTGGCTAATTCACTTCAACAGTACAACATTCATTCTAAGCAGTAGTTTTCTGTCCCTCTCATCACTGTTCTATCTTCAGCCCCATATAAATGAATATAATGACTCCCTTTTAAAATATATATCAAACTAACTATAGCATTCTAATGGAACTTGTTTTTGCTGAGCTCAATCATTTTTTTGTTCAGAGGCGGCTATTTAAACAGCTATTTTTACACTTGGGAATATAGAACAGCAGGTAAATACAGTCACTGGTAACAGGGACAATGACTGTGTGTGCACCAGTCTCATATTTAGAGCCCTGACCACAAATGACTGTATCATGTCCCTTATGAGGCCGGCTCAGTCCCTCTGCGACGGCTGTGGCTGAGAAATAATGGTAAGGTAGCACAAAACCGACGCGATTGAACTTTAATTTCAACTTTCTATAGATCGGGCTTGTAAATGGAATCGATGGTTAAAAACAGCCAGAGGAGGGGGGAGACGGGGGAGACGGGGGGAGACTGGAGACACCCAGGGCAGGGCTCAGACCACACACCCCCCAGGCATGCCCTCTGCTCCAGCCACAGCAGAAGAGTTAGTCAGTGGGTATGGAGCACACGAGGGCTATACTGTAAAGAGCAATGTAAGTGGTGAGGGGAAGGCTAATTTTAAAATGAGGTAATGCGGTAACTTAAAATATATTTGTTGAATAAGTGGCTCTATCTTTCTCTTTGCAACCAGAAACCAGATTTTAACATAGACTGTATAAAGAGGTGGACACAGGGACGCCATAGCTACTGTCCTGTTCCAGCCAATTGACGCCAATTGAGGTTAGCAGTTGTCGCGGTTAATCTGCAGCAAAGTCTTATATTTGGAAGTGTGTGTGTTTCATAGCAACCAAAGAGCCAATCAGGAGCGAGGTTGTTGAAGGCGCGCGTCCCTTAACGCCCGCGCCGCTGGTTTGGCAGTGGCGAGCGCTTAGCAACAACAGCGTCGACAATAGCGTCTTCTCTCAAACAAAAAACCCTCTCTTCCACCTTGTGATGTCATGCGGTAATACAGGAAGTGCTCCACAGTGTTTTTAAACTCCACATACCTTCACTAGCATCATTTGGATGATTTCAGCCCTGGAATTGCCATTCTCTACTGAAATAAAGGTTAAAGGTAGCTGTTAACTTGAAAACTACCACTTCATGACGTCACAAGGTGGAACAAAGCATTTTGAGCTTTGGAGATGTAGACAGACTAATAATAAACGGTAACTCAAACGTATGTGAATGAAACAAAACAAAATTCCAGATATGTTTTTGAGACAACCTAAAATAAACGGTAACTCAAACGTATGTGAATGAAACAAAACAAAATTCCAGATATGTTTTTGATGAAGTAACGTCATTATAACATTACTTAAAGCTCACAATAAGCAGTTTTATGTAATATAGAACCTTTAAATTCAAAAGTGTGTCCAAACCGTTGACTGCGTAAAGCGTTATATGTCACCTTTTACCTTCTTTGACCTTTGGGACATCACCAGGCCGACTTCTTCTTAATGGGGTGTGGAGTGTAATCAGATAAGTCTACTGCGGTGCGGAAATGAGTGTGTAAAGTTAGAGAGCTGTGTTATTTGGCTGGCCCACTGTTATTCCGTTCTTTGTAATGACGACACCCACTGGCTCTGAAAATGACCCGACACCTGTGCACCATTTTAGCTGCTAGGAGTAAGCCACACGTCGCTAGAGTGGAGAAATACAGTAGAGCCGAATGTTCATTGTTCTTGTCAGATGCCGCTATGGTAGAAAATTACGAGCTTGCAATTATGCTTTGACACGTTTTTGTATAGTTTTCCAACTTCTAGCTACTCAAAGCGCTTTACATCAAGGAACCACTCACCCATTCACACACACACATTCATACACCAGCGTACGCAGATACCGGGGGCGAGGTGGGTTAAGTGTCTTGCCCAAGGAGCTCCAGTCGCACCGCCAACCTGTGAGTCATTGGATCTGACCGTTCAACCGATGATGCTGATGTCGAAAACGGGATTCGAACCGCCAAATTTTGGATCGGTGGACAAACGCTCTACATGTTGTGCTAAAAAAAAGTAAAAAGGTATATTTCTCATCTGCATCTGACCAACTAGAGCTGCCTGGTTCCATTTCCAGATCTTGAGTCAGGATGTTGGACAGGAGCCAACCTTTGCGATGTTGATGATGAAGTCTCCTGAAATGGTTTCACTTCACAGATGTGCCTTTTCAGGGTTCATTAGTTGAATGTCAAAAGTGTGCAAAGCAGTGATCAAAGCGAAGGGTGAAAGGCTGTTTTTAAGAATCTAAAATATCACATTACATCCTGGGTTTCTATCTCCAGATCTTGAGCCAAGATCTTGGTCAGAAGTACCTGACTAACAAGTGGCAAACGATCTGACTTCACTTCACGAATGTGCTGGATTTACTCGAGAGCAGTGCGGGGCCAACCTGCTCAGATTTTGCATGTTCTCCCTGTGTCTGGGTGGGTTTGCCTCAGTCTCTCTGGTTTCAACCTAGAACATCCAGACTATACCTCAAAAACTAAACTAGCAAAATCTGCATTGTAAAAACTCAATAGGTTAATTTTTGGGCAAACTAAAAATGTCTGCCTCCTGTTCTGGTAGTCCTGACCCAGCCTAGCTCAGTATCTGGAAGAAGGTTCTCACGCAGGCACTGCTCTATAGCGCCCTCTACTCCTGTGAGGTTGCTCCAGCACGACTGAAAGATGATGACATTAAAGTACCTTAATGTAACTGTCATTAGAAACTATAATACTTGTTAAATTTGCCTTTAAGTAGCTCTTGAGGTCAAACATGTGGCGTGGTGTGGCGTGGCGTGCTGTCTCCATCTAATTAGAACGTTTCATTGTCCGATAATCAGGACGTGCACTTTAGCATGCTAGTTGTTAGCTTTACCTTCTGGGCAAGTCCCCACTCTGGTCTTTGAGAGTTGACTAATTACGACGCTCAGAATGCATCAAGTAAGTTAGGAATAACTTTGGACCAGTGCAAACCGTTCGAAACGAACTAGTTCTGTTTTTAACATTTTTAAGACTAGCAAATTTAGACAGTAGTCGTCTTCTGCGCATCAGTAGATCAATGGCATAGATCGGCTTAAACCGCACTACATATTTCGGTCTCCAACCCAATAATTCCCGCACTTGTATCTGCCAATCTAAACATTTATTTATCCAAAATAAAAAATGTAACTGCTATTATAACGCATTCATGAAGAATAATTAAAGCTCGGCCCGTATCTGAGGGTGTGTTTATGATGCTATCTGTCCCTGATTATAGAGCCCCGTACGCTCACTCTCACTGCAGCCTGCATGGGAACAGCCTCGTGCATAATTAGACATTTAACGCCAAACGGCACCGAAACGGGCCCGCCCTCCGCCACATCAGACGCCCAGCTAGCTAAAAGCGTCCCCCGGGCCCCCCATAGCCTAGCATCTAACCCGCTATGTGAACTTACTGTAAGCCACAAGCGCACACATCTATACCGCTATACCGAAAAGTCCCAAACGCGCCAGACCGACTCTTGAGTGATGCACCACCGGCTATCATAAAGTTATATTTAACAATCAAAGGTCCAGGGTAAATTATAAGAAGTTGTAGCGTGAAATTACATGTATCTTTTTGTACAGATCAGACATCTCCAGAGCGCCGTGTACTTGCTCGTAAGTCATCATTATGTCTTTTCAGGAACAAGAAGAATGGAGGTATTGTCTGCTGAGTCTGCAGTTTGTGGTTTTGGTTGGTTTGCTATCAATTTGCAATGGAAATGGATGAATATGTGATGACAGGGAAATATTTATATGTATAACAGCCATGTTTGGGGTCAGCTGTTGACATTCTGGGTTCAGAGTGGTTGAACCGTGTCATTAAGGGACACACAAAAGTAGAGGGTTGATTTTTGGGTCCATGTTCAATAGTTAGTTACGGGTTACGGGTAGTTACGTTTACTTAGTTATATTTACTTGAGTAACTTTTTTTTTTTCTTTAAACTTTACTTTACCTCCTCCTACTTGTATATTTTCATTGAAGTAACAATACTCTTACTTGAGTAAAAGTTATGGTTCCTCTTCCCACTGTGAGTAAATCTACAAGTGACAAAAGCTTTATGTTGACAATATGAAATGATTTGAACATTTGTGTTTCTTGCACCGCTCCTTCAGATATGATTTAGTTTGTCTCATTTTTGTGGTGATCCTTTAAAAATACCAGATTCGTCCTTCAAATTACATTAACTTCAAATTACGAATCAGATGTTACGTCCCGACAGTTACACTTTAAGTTACTTTTACTTCAGTAGTATTTTTCCCAAATACGTTTTTACTCTTACTTGAGTAATTTCTTGGACCACTACTTAGTGCTTTTACTTGAGTAATATTACTTGAGTCTTGTGTACATTTTTTGGTTACTCTATCATCTCTGTCAATGTTTGTTGTCAATGTAAAGGTCCAATAACATGAGAGAAATGACTGTTGAGTTTTTAACCAGGCTTTAAAAAAGACACACATGCAAAATCAGCTTTTTCAGGTCAGCTTTTATCTTTGTTCTAACAGTCACTGTGTTTACATGCACACCAGGAAAACTGGATAACTGGCCTAGTCCAATTTAAACCAGTTTTTCAAAATGTGAAGACAAGGCAAGGCAAGTTTATTTGTAAAGCATAATTCGTACATAAAGTAATTCAAAGTGCTTTACAGAATAAGAAAAACATTAAAATCACAATACAAACAAATAAAAAATCATCATAAAATAAACATTCAAAGAGAAGAGTGCAGTGTAAAAACCTTTCAGTCATATGCACAGCTAAACAGAACCGTTTTGAGCCTGGATTTAAACATTGTCAAAGTAGAGGCCTGTCTCACATCTTCAGGAAGACTGTTCCAGGTTTTAGCTGCATAAAACTGAAACGCTGATTCCCCATGTTTAGTCCTGACTCTGGGCACCAGCAGGAGGCCGGTCCCTGAAGTCCTCAGAGTGTGAGATGGTTCATATGGCACTAACATGTTGGAGATGTACTTTGGTGCTGGGCCATGGAGAGACTTGTAACAAGCAGAGCTGCTTTAAAGTCTATTCTCTGAGCCACAGGAGCCAGTGCAGAGACCTGAGCACAGGACTTATGTGCTCATACTTCCTGGTTCTAGTCAGGACTTGAGCAGCAGCGTTCTGGATGTACTGCAGCTGTCTTAACACTAGTTTGGAGAGGCACGTGAACCCAGGAACTATAATTGAAGCGTTGTGAATCAACTCTCAAAGATCTCAATAACACATCCAAAGGAATCCATGTGTATTTGAATACACATGTAACAGCACAGTCCAATTAACATTAGGCACAGGCAAGGAGAGGCATTCAACTGCAAGGGGTAAGAAGGCTTTTTGGACTAATTTCGGATTTGTTTGCTAAGACGTGTTTGTTTAATCAGTTAAAGCAACATCCTGTAACTTTCTGGAGGTGGCATGTCACCTGCACGTTTCCATGGAATTAGAAACAATAGTTAAAACCATAGTTCGAAACATTCCGTACCAATATGCCAAAGAAACAGCATTTCCATGGAAACAAGCAAGGGGAGACTTTCTATCATAAGGTTATATTTAACAATCAAAGGTCTCATCTCCACTGGGGTAAATTAGAAGCCCAGGAGTAGCGTCACACATATCTTTTTCTGCAGACTGGACAGATGCTCCATGTAGCTGCTTGTAAGTCATCATTATGTCTTTTCAGGAACAAGAAGAATATGAGGTATTGTCTGCTAGCTCTGCAGTTTGCGGTCCCTCCTGTTTCAACATTTAAACATGGTTGAAGTTGGTTTGCTATCAATTTGAAATGGAAATGAATGAATATGTGACAACAGGGCAATATTTATATGTAGAACAGTCATGTTTGGGGTCAGCTGTTGACGTTTGAGCGGTTGAACCGTGTCATTACGTGATCGCACAAAAGTAAAAGGTTAGTTTGATTTTTGTGTGCATGATTATTGTGAATTTAAAGATCCGATAACATGCAAAAAAGGCGCTTTGTTGAGCTTTTAAAGGGTCCATATCACGCAATTTTCTGATCTATGTCTATATCTATGTCCTCGTCACAAACATACCTGGAGTTTTGTTTTTTGTTTCATTCACACATGTTTAACACACAAACTCTTCTCTCAAACTGAAAACCCTCTGTTCCACATTGTGATGTCATGTGGTAATACAGGAAGTGCTTCACTGTTACAGGAAGTCTTCACTGTGATTTTAAACTCAAGACACCTTCACTAGAATCATTTGGATAATTTCAGCCCTGGAATTTCTAATCTCTACTAAAATATAGCTGTTAGTTTGAAAACTACCGCTTCATGATATCACAAGGTGGAACAGAGCATTCTGAACTTTAGAGGTGTAGACAGACTAATAATAAAGGATTACTCAAAAAAGAAAGACATAAAACACAACTCTGGGTACGTTTTTGATGAGGTAACGACATTGCAAAGCTCACAAGAGTAAATTTTGTGTAATATAGGACCTTATGGGGAAAAAAAACTTCTTAAAACTTTTTAAACTTACCTTTGGACCTTGTGGTAACAGGCTGTGGTTACATACACACTCAAAATATGATTGAGATTCAGATTTTGGAGCTATAAGTTATAAAATTACAAATAAAAAGCAAGAACATCTGTTTTCTCTCTGATCATGGTCCCTCAGATTACTCACATTGGTGGCAGAGTGGCCAGCGCTCTCACAAGAAGGTTCGACTCCCAGGCTGCACGGGCCTTTCTGTGCTGAGTTTGCATGTTTGCTCTGGGCTCTCTGTTTTCCTCATCAACCCAAAATATGCACAAAAGGTCAAATCCTCCAGCTGGAGATGGATCCCCACTGCTCCTGATGAGATGCCCTGGTGGTACTGAAGGATGGGTCAAATGCAGAGGACACATAACGGGGTATTTTACTTAACATATTTAGATCACCATGTTACCTTTTATTGTTTTGAAAATGCAAAATTTGAACGTATTAACATGTTATAAGTTTTACTTTGATCTTTGACGCTCTGAGTCCCCCCTCCCTTTGCTCCCCGTGCAAAGTCACTTTTGTTAGTATACTGACTTCTTCATATCACCATGAATGTGCCAGTACTGTGGCATATTATGTAAAGTTGTGTTATAATTGCAAACCCAGTCCTTCTGCCCCATTGTAACCTCCACCTCCCTTTGCTGTAATCTTGTGGACTAGCCCAGCAGATCCGCATATAGCAGCCTGTCTGTGGTGAGGGCTCAGAATCCGACCGAAATCAAAAGTTCCATTGTCTAAACGGGAGCCCTATAACATAACACTTTGCATGTTTGTGTACAGTCCACATGTTCTCTGATGAAGGCGATCGCCATGGTAACAGCCGCTGTGTGTAAACACGGTTTGCGACTATAAAACCAGGGAAAGTACATGTGCCCCTGCAAGTGTTCCAGACCTGAGGCTAGAACAATGTAAATATTTCACATCTTCACTAAAGTCCTGAATATTTCAAGCTTGGAACAAATTTTGGAACCCTTTGCTTGGCAGTGGTTTAACATTAATGTCTTTGAAACACATTTAAAAGTCATACAGCCTTTTGACCTAAGCTGTATATAGCCTAGCGTATGACAATTTGAGGGCCAAAATTATCAGACTTTGGTGCGGAGCTGGGTTAGGCCTTTCTGTGAGGAGTTTCCATGTTCTACTGGGATTTTTTCATAGAACGTCCAGTCTTAAGTAAAAATGTCCAAATTTCAACCACACTGCGTTCAAAATGAGACTACAATTAAACAAGGAATTCGACATTTTCCACATATAAACTTGTTCAGAACAGCGGAACAAAGATGCAAGGCAGTAGGGGGTATGCATTCCACAGTTAAAAAACTCTAAATGCCACGGTCTATAACTACCCCATGGAAAACACCATGTAGAGCAAGAAAATATGTCTGGAGCATAGACTGTATAAAGAAGTGGACTAAGTGAGTGTGACGTCACCCATAGCGTTCAGCTCCAGTCAAATGAAGCTCATCGAGGCTAGAGCAGTTATAGGGGTGAATTTGGAGCCGAGTTCCATATTAGGAACTCCGACCGCGAGTTTCATAGCAACCAAAGAGCCAATCTGGAGCGAGGCTATTGAAGGTAACGGCCCTTGTTGGCAGCTGGTTTATCAGGGAGCGAGCACTTAGCAACGTTGTCAGTCAGAGTGACCTCTGGGAAAAAAGGTCAATGGAGCCGGAAGTGCGCCAATGGTCACTTCCTATTTGGAACATGGCGGCCAGCGTGTTAGCTATGTCCATTTATATATACAGTCTATGGTCTGGAGCCAGCCCCGCCCATCAACCTAAACCCTGACGTGCATAATACGTCCTAACTAAGGTCCTAACTAAGCCTATCTCAAGGTCTGGAGATGGGAACATGATCCTGGCAATGATGTCAACCTAAACTTGAAACATTTCTAGTGAAGAGTCTGCCATCTGTTTGTCTCCATGGAGCTATGGAAATGATACTTTACCTGGATTGTTCCACAGTATCACATATATCTAGACTGCATATCATTACAGATGGTTTTATTGCTCTAAAACATGCATTCTTACTGTGAGTGGATCGCCTCTTCACAGATCTGACCTGTAACTTCTGGTATCTCCATGGCAAAAGAAGATTAAAAGGCCTATATTACGCCGTTTTCTAATCTGTGTTATAATGTTGTTTCCTTGTCACAAATATAACTGGGGTTGTGTTTAGTTTCATTCACAAATGTTTAACACATAAATTCAGCATATTTAGGCTGAGTTCTTCTCTCAAACAATAAACACTCTGTTCCACCTTGTGATGTCATGTGGTAATACAGGAAGTGCGCCACTGTGTTCTCAAACTCCATGCACCTTCATTAGAATCATTTGGATGATTTCAGCCCTGGAACTGCCAATCTCTACTGAATGAAAAGTAAAAGGGTAGCTGTCAACTTGAAAACTACCGCTTCATGACATCATAAAGTGGAACAGAGCATTTTGAGCTTGGGTGATGTAGACAGCCTAATAATACAGTGTTACTCAAACATGTGTGAGTGAAACAAAACACAACTCCGGGTATGTTTTTGATGAGGTAACAACATTATAACATGGCTTACAGCTCACAAGAGTCAATTTTGCGTAATATAGGACCTTTAAGCTAGCTTTGGCTACTCCAACGCGGTGAAAAGTGTAAAAATGTAACCTCAGTAACTTAATGATACTGATTTAGGAGCTGGTGTGAAACAAGGACAAAGAGGAGAGATCTCGCTTCGTAATGTCAGGTTTGGCACATGGCGACCTTTAATCAGCCTGGGGTGTTGTGCTGTCACGAACCCCACTGAAGATAATCACGAGCCAAAGTATAGCTTACAGTAGCAGCACGGGAATATAATTAGCTTAATTTAAACGAAGCTAACCACTTGTGTGAGACTGGAGGAGGAGAGGTCTACAATCAGCGAGGGGCTTCACGTGCCGGAGATAGTGAACGTAAAGGGCCTTCAAATAGTAAAGGCTAACTGCTTCTTTAAGGTGCATTTAAGGAAACTCTGTAAATTTACGTTGCCGCCACAGGTTCAAGGTAACGCTCTGTAATCAGCAAACATGTGACTGTTAGCATTTAGCATGTGGGGTCATAAACGTCAACTTTACAGCTAATTAGCTAGCTTGAGTGCATGTGGATTTATACTTGTTAAGCCGCACATCTGGCTGGAGCTAACTTGTTTACATGCTAACCCATACGCAGCTATACAGGACCTCTCTCTGTAGCCACTTGTGAAGCATCTCAGAAGGAAATGGTGAAGTTTGCTTGTTCTTCCAGTCACTACGTTTACATGCACCAATTTAAACCGATTTATCAAAATGCCACGTAAAGCCGGAAACTACGATTGAGGCGCGAATCGAATCTCAAAGATCCCAACACATACAGAGAAGCCGATACGTGCTCCGATACCCGCCGCAAGTAACAGCACGGTTTACATTAGATGCAGACTAGGAGAGGCGTTAAACTGCACGGGGTAAGAAACAGCCAGGAAAATACAGGCATGTGTTTGGATGTTTACCCGCTCGTTTTAAATCAGCAGTGATGACAAACTACGGCCTCTCCACCGAGCACGTGCTGTTTTGGTTCGCTACGTTAAATTGAAAGTGCAAACTATGACACTTCGGTGATGAGAGGCTGCTTATCTATTTTTGCCAAAAGTGCTTATATGTATGATAGATGGATTTTTATTAGTATTTACAGGTAAAGTTTTAGTGCTTAAAGTGTCCATTAGTCTTAAATATGCACAATGGCCTAATGTTTCAATTTACTTGCACACTACATTTGGAAATGATCTTGCCCAAGAACACAATAATATGCACTAACCTAAGATGGGATCAAACTGCTAACCTTTGGGTTTGTGGGCACTGCTGTCCTGAACGCAATGGACAGTTACACCTGTGCGTATGTCTATTAACTAAAGTGTAAGAAAATACTAGCAAAGGTTCACTATGTAACTTTTCAGGTGGATCGTTTGCCACCTGCCTGTTTCGAAGTTATTACTTTTCCTGTAATGTTCCACAGTATGGCATTAAACTAAACAGTTGATGCCCCCAGGCCAAGTTCCGGGTCAGTATGCATTCTTACCGAGATATTTTTCCATCCAACCATTTTCAGCCACTTTATCCGGGGCCAGATCGCGGAGGCAGCAGTATAAAACGGCTGCAATTGAATCACTTATAAATACGTTTAATGCCATACTGTGGAACATTTTAGCCGAAGCCATATAAAGTAGGTGTCGGACCCTCACCACCACCACAAAAATAACACAGTGCATCTTTAGTGTGAGTGCTAATAAGCTAAACAACATGAAGGAATATCATTTTCAGGATGGCTAACTGTTTCACTATTAGAAGTGTTGTTTGAATAGGCCTCTTGTAATTCAAAAACATATGCGCTTCTAAATTATAATTGTACGTCTAAAAGTATCTATTTTAGTAGCAGACGTCTGCACAAGTGTCCACTGTGGCCCGGGAGTCGTGCGGCTGTATTTGAGGTTAGTAATAGCTAAGCGGTTACATCGACCCCTTGTAAATAATGATTATAATCGGCCTCCGCAAACATATTAGCCTATAACAGATATTTCCATCCTTTCAAAGAACCCGAAACTGCCATATTTCGACTGTGGCTAGCTGACTGACGGCTCGGGCTCCCTCCCAAAGAGCGCGGCGTCCATTTTGTGCCTCTCGTGCCGGAGTTTCCACTGGTCATTCCACCTGTCCCAGTGCCACGGACCACATCCACACTCTAGTCTGAGCAGCAGCCAGTACTAAACCAGCAGGGTAAACAGCAGCAGTGTTAGCAGTGTCAGGCTCCACCGCAGGATCTCAGGGGGACATTTTGGGGCAAGCCGTTTGAAATTCCTTCCTGTAAAAATGGGTAAATAGAAATTGGGTAGACTTGAAAGGAAGGTCTAGTCATTCAATGTTCCAACACACGCTACTTGTGCAATACATATAGTTCTCCAGTCTTTGCCTGCTATTTGGTTTTTATCACTCTTGAAAATGCACTATGTTAGAGAATCAAGTGTCTGGGATGGTGTCAGTAGTGTCAGTTGGTTTCCCATGATTCTTAGTAACAATGTTCCACATTGGGCTAAAAAGGTGACCCTGTATGTAACTTCTGTGTTAGTTATAACCTGAGAAAATGAATAGGTATTTTACAGTCTCATTTTTTTCTTATTTAGCAATTTTTACCACACAATCCATGATGTAACGAGCATTTATCTTGACAAGAATAAATAAAGTAATATGCAAGGGTACGGTAATGCACTATTTAGTCGTAGGCATAGACTGTATATATAAATGGACACAGCTAACCCGCTAGCCGCCGTGTTCCAAACAGGAAGTGATCATGGAGCAAGTCTATGGTTCTATGGTCGTAGGCCTATACTCTTGTACAGCTTATATTTTGTATTGAAAGTAGATATATTGATTATTATACAGTATATCAAGCAGGGTTGTAGTCAAGTTATGATTTTACATTTCTGAGTTCTGTTTAAGTGCTCATTGTTTGAAACCAAGCCACAGTCACTTAAAAGTCAGAGTTGAGTCCAGGTCATTAACAAAAAGATTGAGTCCAAGTCATTTCATTATCAACGAAAACCTGGTCAAGTCAGAAGTCCTGCCCATTTAATATGAGTTTTTCCATTCATTTCATTTACTACCAGTGTCCTACTGCAAATTCTCATTACTCAGAGTGGGACTAAACATCTAAACTCAGCCCAAAACCACATTTCAAATAGAGCTACTGAACTGGGTTGTACCTGGAACACCAAAAGGGAGAGTGAGGGGGGAGAAGGGGCGGGGTCTGGACATATGAAGAACAGTGTGACTGGTCTAACCACACTTCAATCTCTGCCCCTGAAGCCATGTGTTTTTAATCAGAAACACCTGGCTGTGATCAGGGCAGATGTGCGTGATGTCACCAACTACTTGAAACTGCAGAGGCAATTGGAGCCAGGACACACCCATTTTTATATATTTTTGACCACAAAGATGCAAATGTACCTAGTTTGCTCTAAAATTGCCCAAAAGGACTAGCAATAGTAGACAATACTATTCAAACACCATGTACACAGTTTAGTTGCAAGAAAAGTGGATTCAGTAGCTAAGTTCCTGCTAGCACCAACATTGATTAGCTGCAGCAATTGAGGATTCATTTGAACTCTGATCAGAAGAGTTTAAAAACATGGAGGAGATTCATGGATTAGCAAATGACGACACATTGGGGCCAACTCGGGCTAAATTTGGATGTTAAGCAAGGAGACACTGACAGCCTAAATATGAAGGATTACTCAAAAGAAAATGCAACTCCAGTGATGAGGGAATAAATAACATAACCATAATTAAATTAGACATCAACCGATGACATAACCACACAGACACATTTACACACATTACTCATAACTGAAGTCTTTACTTTGTAAGAAATAGACCCGCTCGGACATGTCATAAAGGCGGGTAGTACTCAGTTACATTTACCTGAGTAACTTTTTGAAGAAACTGTACTTTTCAGAGTACTTTTCTCTCAACATACTTTTACCCCTACTTGAGTAATATTTTTATTGAAGTACCAATACTCTTAATTGGGTAAAGGTTTTGGTTACTCTTCACACTGTGAGTAAGTGACAAAAGCTTTATGTCGACAATATGAAATGATTTGAACATTTGTGTTAAAGTTAGGATTAGGGCACCGCTCCTTCAGATATGATTTTGTTTTTCTCATTTTTGTGTCTGTCCTTTGAAAATATGAGGTTGTGTGCATTATTTAATGATTTGTCCTTCTAATTGCATTCAATTTATAAATCAGATGTTACGTCCCAACAGTTACTCTTTAAGTTACTCTTACTTTAGTAGTTTTTCTTGAGTAATTTATTGGACAGCTACTGGAACTCTTACTTACAATTTTTGGCTACGCTACCACCTCTGCATAGATCAACTGTATCATTTTCATCAAGCGTTCACTAAAATAGTTTTTCTTTTTATGCCTAATTTACTCATTATAGTCACCGCAATGATGTCACCAAAGCTCGCAGACCACCATGTCTGTATGGTGGTCCGCTAGCTATGTCTGTATGTTTATTTAAGATGCTCTGTACCTCGAAGGCAATGGAACAGAGTCACTTCAAAGCTCCATTCATAATTCTTTTTACCTTGTGCCTTCTCCAATTCTAAACACATACTTACCGCATGCATTTAAGTAAAGACTAGGAGCTCGGAAAAAACGGTATTTACAGTCATGGCATTATGCACCAAAATGAGATTGGGAAGAGGAGTTGTAGAATAGATTTTCAGAAGACCTTCTTGTTGGGAAACAGGGTCAAGGAACCAAAATAGTCATCAGCCAGAGCAGGCTGTCATTGGGCTTAAACCTGCACAGCGCAGTGGAAGTGACATTATAATTATACGGTGAAGAGGACAGGAAAGTTTGACATGTGGATGAGAGGATTTGGGACAGGTCTGATGCTGGTCGGGTGGTGCGGTCACTCCAGCTGCTCTGTGAGGATATAATACTGCACGGTGACTCACAGGCTTGGACAAGGCCTCACAGAGAACAGGATAAGCTTTAGCACAACCAGTGTTCATTTTGTTGACTAAATGTTTTTATTATATTTGTTAATGCCATATTTTTGCTGACTAAAATGTATCAAAATTATTACTAAAAAGGGAGCGGGCGCTTAGCTATGCAGTCAATCAAACCTGTTGCTAACGCTAGCAGGAGCGATCTCGGGGAAAGAATGCACCTGATTTGTCTGCTTGTCTTATATCTTGATTTACGAAATAGAAATAGCAAAATAAAACCACCAGGAGCTTGACAGCAGCAGTTACAGAGAGTGGGGTAACATATTTTTCAATAGAAAGTGAACTGGTGCCAGAGTCGATGGTCACTTCCTATTTGGAACGCGGTGGCTTGCAGGTTAGCTATGTCCATTTATATATACAGCCTTTGTGTGTAGCCTGTCCAACCTGTATGCTATGCTAACCCTATCTATTCATTCTACTAGGTCAAGGGTGCCAAATGTGGGGCACCTAGGCCAGACTTGGTCCTCCAGGGGGTCTAATTTGGCCCGCAAGGGGGTGCTGAGATTTGTAAGTATCTGTTTTGATAAATGCTTCCACTTCACAATCCCAGAGACCTAAACAAGACTATAATCAAACTCAACATCCAAGGAAGACCTCTGTAGGCTACATGTCCCCCAATGCGATGCAGTATTATTTATCCTAGTTAAAAAAAAATACATTCTGGTTAACTATAAGTATAAAACGTATGTGACGAGTGAAGAAAGGCATTCAGCTGTACTATCAGAACTGTGCCTGCAAAGTAGAGTTGCCAATTCTGTTACTTCATGGAAATTTATTTAGAACAAAGCATAGTAACAACTTTAGGAAGCCATTTTCACAGTTCATTGTAAGCTAGCTTGTTTTAGCTGAGACACATGTTTCTTTAATCCAGACAAGTGCACAGGGCGGTCATGTTTGAGGTATCTGCTGCAGACTTGTTTCCATGTCGCCCTCTGTGACCAGCTGACTCCCACACGACTGCAACAGCTCATTTCAGATAAGTGTTGAGCTAATGGCAGCACTGGCGTGACATCCTTTAGCCGCCAGACGATAAATCAGTGCCAATTTCACAGCGTTGTACAAAACTACACTCGCCGCACTTCTGACTTCCTGTTGCATTTCTGAATAAATGTATAACTCACAACATATAACAGTACTTATGGAATTTCTCATGAAATGCTGACTTGGAGCTTGAGAAAAAACACAGTATTTCCAGCGATGTTAACTTACATGAGCCGACGTCCTTAGCAATACAAAGCTAGCACGTGTTAGCAACAGCTGCTTCTTGTTTATCCATGTACGACACTCGCGCCAAGAATATCAAAAATATGATATTCCCAGTGCATAAAGCATCTAACTTTAGCCCAACCCAATGCATTACATAACGAGAGGTTAAAACGCGATGTAGAGGCACAGAGAAGTGAAATAAATGCAGAAAAAGCGCACGATAAACCGGAAGTCGTTTTGCGTTTTCTGCTGAGATCGGCCTCATGGTTAAAAAGTATAATTCAGGTACAATTTAGATTTCATTAATGAGGAAAACATTTATTATGTTTGGGTGATGTCGGCCCGTTGCTGATGTAGAAGTCTATCAGACCCCTGCTCCTGGACCTGAACCATGCAGATTCAGGCTGCCATCATCCCAAACCATGTCCAAGCGCTCCTGACAACTCAAGTCTGGGTACACGAGCCAGTCGAAGCTTACCTCATGTCTCTATGATTTTTAAATGTTTATTTCAGTGCAAACTAATTTCATCTGTTTGGTATTCTTTGACATTTGGCTTTCATTGTAAGTTAGCCTGATCATGATCATAGCCTGATCTTACAAGCTGACCAAGTTCTTTTTCAGAACAGGCCAGGAAATTACAGTAAGTTTGGTTTACTCAATGTTTAATTTTAAGTGACCACTGCCCGCTTGTTGCTGGTTGGGCCTTATGCATGTGCAAACCTGCTTAAGCTAGAAAATAGCACTGAGTCAGTTTGTTTGCATATGTCACTATATCATTAGAGAACCAAGTCTTATCAGGCCTACATGCTGATTGTGATGACCCTTGCTTGTTTGATTCTTGTCTGAAACTAAATTAATTCAAAGCACCTCCTGGCACAACATGCCAGACCAGGAACCCAAAGGAAAACCACCCGAAGATGCCATATACATACCTACACAGAAAACGTCCAGTTGGAGCAAAACAAATCCCGTTTTCTCAGACATGTCTTCGGTCATCGTCCACGTGAGTCTCTGGACAAACTCTCAACAAGTGTTTTTCCTCAGCCAAAATATCTCTGACAAACATGGCAATGCGGCAGCTCTCCAAAGCCTTGTGCAAACAGAGGAAAAGGCAGCAGCAGGCAGCTAACCATGCGTCTGCGTTCGGAACTATTCTGGGATGTTCTGATGTCTGTGGATTACCAAACACAAACTCCAAAACATGGCCATATTTTGGTCCGGGCAGACACAACACAAGCTCTCTGCAATGTTCCTGGTCTCAGAGTGGAGTTATATATGAAAAATGTGGTGTTTCTTGGGAATTAGCACAGTGTGATGGAGATTATAAGGTGGGCACTACCGACAAAGCAGTCTGTTTTGAAAGTGCAGATTGAGAACTGGGCTTGGTTCACTAAAATTACTTTTTGCCACATTCACTGTTTGCTTTTACATCATTGTCTTAGTTATAAGTAAAAATTATCTGGGAATTACTTAAATGATCTAACCTGGCAAGCAAACCTGTGAGAAAGATTTTTGTCAATTTTTGTCAATTTTTGTCGATTCAATCAAAGCTGTTTATTTATAGTCTCTGACATCATCCAAATTCAGAACAAGATATACATTTTTCTTTCTTTTCTAACTTACTTTGCAGTCTTTTTTTCAGTCGCATGTTTGCTTACACAACAGAACATGCTTTTCTCTGATTGGTTTTCTGATTTGTTTGGGAGAGAAGACCTGGATCAAATACTGCACACGGTTGCAGCCTTACATGAAAGTTTTTTGACCGTATCGAAGCGTTTTTAGCCAGTTGTAGAATATGATTTGGTTTCACCGCACCATCCTGTATCGCCATTGCAACAACTTGCTAAGACCCGTAGGTGATACGGTGCTACAGCTTGTGGTCAGATCTGTTTTGTATAATTTTTAAGCCAAAAAATAGACTGAAATAAAAGCGTTTTTTCATTTTGGTTGCGTTTATTGCGTTGAACAATGTAGCAAACTGGTTCGGTGTGAGTGGGCTTGCATCTCCACAAACCTGACCCATCCCAGATCGATAAACGTGTAGAACTCACTTCAGACTGCTACACATATTAATCTGAGGTGAACCAGGTTAATAACATTCCACGGTATGGCATTAATCTAATCTCAGTGGAGAATGTTTGAAGTGATGGTTTTAAATTTCTATTTCCATGGAATCATGCAGGTGATGTGCCACCTCCAGAAAATTACATGCTGTAAATTTAAACCGAGCCCATAGTACATGTGTTTGCAGTTGTATTTTTAATCATATGAACAGTATAAGCCTGTCCCTGGCTGTGTTTACTGCTGCCCACCTGGTGTCCTGCCCACCGCCAAAGGTCCACATTGTCCTGGACGTCCCTGCGTGTGCGCCTGCTGTGTCCCTGTGTCTTTTAGCTCGGTATAGAACTGCACTGTGTGGGCAGGCTAACACAAGAGCTGCATGCTTCAGACAGCCTGTGCTCAGACAAATATAGTGTGGAGAAACAACACTTGTCCTGTCCCTCCACAAGCCATTATGGTGCAGCTAACGACCTGCTGCAGCCGAAGTGACACTGCGCTCTGCTAAATATTGTTCTTGGATGTAGCTTTGTATTTGTGGCTCTGAGACATCCACTCCAGTCACATCCAGTTATAACAAACAAACATGTGTTGAGAGCTATCTGATTTTTTAACGTTAGCATCATCGGCATTTAGTGTTGGATTTATCAGCATTAGCATTATAAGCAATTAGCGTGATAGCTGTCATTTAGATTTACTTGTATTTAGCAATAGCATTGACCATGTTTAGCATTACAGCATTGTAGCATTATTATTATCTGTATGACAGTTAACATTAGTGCTATTTTGTAAGCCTGTGTGGACTGATTGTTGACTGATTATTGACTGTAAAAAAAAAAAAGACATCTGGCATTAGCATTATTAGCAATTAGCTTCAGCACTGGCAGCATTTAGCATTATGGTGAATGGTCACCTTTTTTATATAGCGCTTTTTTCCACCTTCAAGTCACTCAAAGCGCTTTACATCAAGGAACCACTCACTCATTCACACACCAGTGCACGCAGACACTGGGGCGTGGTGGGTTAAGTGTCTTGCCCAACGACACAACAACAGCATTCGTCTGTGGGACCTGGAATTGCACCGCCAACCTGTGGGTCAGTGGATGTGACCGCTCAGCCAACGATGTTTCATGTCGAGATCGGGATTCAAATCGCCAACCTTCGGATCAGCTGAGCTACTGTCGCCCCTTATAGCACTGTTATTGACCTTATGATGTTTAGCATTAGCATTATTGGCAGTTACCATTATCAGCATTAGCGTTATGAGAATTTAGCTTTTATTAGTAGACTATGTGCTAAACTCACACTTTAGACTCATATTTGGTCTAATCGCTGGAGGAGAATATTTATTGCATTTACTATGTTAATTACATTGTAGGATATTTGAGCTACAGCTAAAAGAAATCGATATTTGGTTAACTGTCAGTCAATTACTATTAGCTACAATGATCCAATCTAAATCCTATCTATACCTTAGTGTATTTATTTCGAGCTCTTTCTCAGTGATAAATTGTTCTATGGCATTGCAAGCGTGGTCAGGCCCTAAGCCGGCAGCACACAGCGGTTTTGTTTGGGAGCATTAGTTGTGAAATGTGTGGCTGGTAGAGACAGTGAAACCTGGTATTTGGGCTGCAGGCTGGATGTCGAGGATTAGTGATTATCCCTAAATACAGGACTGCGCCACCTCCATTCTGAGCCAGGGATCTCATTACTGCAGCCATGTTCCTTTGATATCTCCAAATGATCCCACAATAAGCAGCGTCTGTGCAATGTTCGGTTTAGGACTGGCAGCAGAAAACTTTAAGGTCCTGCGTTGTACTAAACAGTCTTTTAAAACTTTTATTCATGTTATAATGTTGTGTCCTCATTGATAACATACAGTTAAAGTGATGACTTTCAGGAGGTGAAACGTCAGCTGCATGATTCCATGGAAATAGGAAGTTAAAACAATACTTTGGAACATTCTCTGTGAAGATAGATACATTTTAACGCCATGATGTGGAATATTATAGCCTAAGAAACACGATTTCCATGGAAACAAGCAAGAGAAAGCCCTCCTCCAGGCCAAATAAGAGTCAGGTTTGTGGATTTGCGATCCCGCTCACAGTAAGAGCACATGTTTTTCAGTGTTTTTCAGTGCTTAAAACACTGGCAAAGTTGGGTTTAGGCTAGTTGTGCTTTTGTTTCATTCATTCACACAGCCTCTCAAGAATGTCAATACTTAGTCCCACTGCATGATGTCATCCAGTGATAATCCAGGAAGCATTTTATTTGGTGATACTGTATAACACAAGAAGATGATTACTTTACATTTTTGTTCATTGTAAACCGCAATTTTGGGATGATGGAGGAAACTGGAGTGCTACGAGGAAACCCACCCAGAAATGGCGGGAAAAACATGCAAACTCTCAGTGTACCAGCAGGTGGAGTCCTTGCACCCTCAACTGGGCCTCAATACAAGCCCCTTTTCAATACTTAAAAAATTAGAAAAAAAAATTAAAAAATTAGAACTGGGCTGCTTTTACATCATAAATACTGCAATAGTTTATGTATACAACAAAAATACCAAAACAAAAGTATTTCTAAAACCCTGAATGCAGCATTATATGGGAGTTTTAACGGTCCAGTTGAAGTCATGTTCCGGAGTGACCTTTTTACCCTCGGAGCACACTGTATACACGCGTGCCAATTCTGTAACACCTCATAAAATGTCTGGCCGAATATTTCTAGTTCATTTACATCCTGGCTACCGCTAGCTAAAAACGAGTCCATTTCCTTAGCAATAAACAAAGGCCTGAGGAAACCAGCAGCTGACTCAGAGCTTTCCACAAATACATACAGCACATTTATGGTTCTCCAAATGATGGAAACAAATGTCTCACCGGAGAAAGAGGTGTAAAGATGGAGTGATATCAGGCGAAAATGAGTCTGGCTGAGACGATGCCGGAAATGTCACTCTCCTGTGTTCCCGAAGTTAGCTTTTCTTCACATTATTCATTTGAGAAGAAAATGTTTTGCTCCAACTCTCCAACTGTTGAAATAAAAAAGGTAAATTATGATATATTAGCTTACACAGTGATTATCTTTCCATGGGCTCTCATAGAATCAAACACTGGAAGCAAGGCCGGTAATATGCTGCAGGGTTTGAACCTGCAACCTTTGGGCAAGAGGGTGAACATCTTTACCAACAGGCTTGATGTTTCCGTCAAACAGGTAAAATTCAAAACAATGCTCAAATCTGGACGAACAGTTCAGATTATTATGTGGTTCCATCTCTTAAAGCCACGGTATGTAACTTTTTAGCCAAAAATAGACTAAAATAAAAGAATGTTTTTTGTCATTTGTTTTCTCATTTTGGTTCAGTTTATTGCGCTGAAAAACAGAAAAACATGTGTCCTTACTCTGAGTGGGCTTGCATCTCCACAACCCTGACTCTTACCTGGACAGGAGAAGGGCCTCCACCTGCTTGTTTCCATGGAAATATTGTTCCTTTAACTATAGTCTTCAACAGTATGGCATAAAACTTATCTATCTCTGTGGAGAATGTTCCGAAGTATGGTTTTAACCATAGCCATGGAATCATGCAGGTGATGAGCTACCTCCAGAAAGTTACATACTGTACCTTTACATTTTTCAACAAAACTAATTTTTGGGTGTTTCAGATATGAAAGGTGCAGGTGGCAATTTTGTGCTTTTTATTTCTCATACATAGTAATCTCTTGATTACAATCACTGGTTGATGACATTCCAAAATTCCCTTTTTCATTCTTCAGTGCCACTGTGGCAGTGTGCAGGCAACCCCCCGGGGAATCACACTGAGTCGTGACTCTTTCAGGAGTACCTAGCTGGAGGACTAGCTTATTGTGCGTGTTATGCATTGTCAGGGGAAACCAAGCAGACATAAAGGGAATATGCAAATTCAACACTCAACATAGATTTCTCTTTGGCCTTGAAACTCAGTCTCTTGTGTCAATCCAATGTCACTTTTATTTTCAGGACTCATTGTCCATAAACACGCAGTAAACATGTACTTATGCATATACATCATGTTGTCACTCACATGTTCATACCAGTGTAACCGTCTCATGAGAAAGCCTCTGTATGCAGGGCTGCATGCTGGGTTGATTGTAGCACAGAGCAGTTGAGCTGTACTTTAAACTAACCACACTGTCCTGCCCGGGCACAGTATAGAGCACATATGAACACGCCCTGGCATCAGTAAAACCAGTCACACGGACACAGAGAAAGTACTCTGTATAAAGTACTGTGTTAAATATCACTCCATTTGTTCACATTCATTAGTGTATGAATAGTCCAAGTTTACGTCATAGCCCATTTTATCACAGTTGATGGTTGTTAAAGAGGGAGCATTTTACTTCTATGGGATATTAAGTGCTAACACACAACATATTTAGATCATGAAATGCTATGTTCACCAATAACAAAGTGTTAACATGTTTAATAAGTTTCATTTTCTTTTTTGATGTTGTGAGTCCTCCTCTCTTCCCACACTTCTCCTTCAGAGCACTATCACATCACAATCAGCGTGCATCCCACTAATGTTCTTGTATTTGTATCCTGCTTTTGCATTTGTATTTTGTATTTATGGAAAATTAGGCTTGTGGGCTGAGCGTTGGATAGGATCGTACTGCTAACTGTAAGGAGGGTGTGAATAGTGCCCAGGAGAGAACGCCAGATTGCTCAAACTTGGATGGATGACATATAGAACCTCTTCAGGCATGTTTTTGATGATGTTATAACATGGTAGAAAGCACCAAAAAGTCAATTTGCATAATACCCCCTCTTTATCAGGTAGGGCATCTAGCTTAAAACATGTCAAATAATCATGTCATGATAGGGGGTCTGACACCTGCTTGTCTCCATGATGTCATTGCTTAGCCTGGAATTTTCTACAGTATGGAACTTAGCTAGCATTTATTTACTTAATATACACTCAAAAATACCTTAAACACGCATTTTTACTGTGACCAGGGATCTGACCTGGAATCTGACTTATTGGTGATAGCTATTAGAGATAGCTTAGGCATATCAATATTTACACGGAGACAAGCAGGTGACCAACCCTCCACCAGCAAAGCTACATAGTGCCCCTTTATTGACTGTGGAACATTTCATACAGATAAACCAAAAATATCTCCATGGAGACAAGATGGCAAACCCCCCATCAGAAAAGTTACGTTACGCACTTTTAACTACAACACTTAACCCATTGCATTTTCATTTTTATTCTTGTTTGCGGTTTAAGGCCTTCCCGGAATATTTTGTCAGCTCCCAAATCATAGAAGCTCCTCACTCCTTCAAATATAGCTTGAACAACAGTGTGTACTTTTTCGCAGTACTGGGTGTGGGTGGTACTTCATGAGGAAACTTTTAAGGACAGTTGGAAGGACTTCTGGTGGTTCCCATCCGTCCTCCCTGTTACCTCCCAGATACTCCTCTCCTGCTTAAGCTACACCACTATTTTCCAACTACTTTTACACTTCCGGCCCCATCCCTGTTCACGTTTGTCTTCTGGACCCTGTAATTTGGCCCCACCAATCACTCAGAAGGCCCCTGTCAAGACTGCCATTCATAAAGACTCAAGTAGCTCTTAGTGGTCCATGCAGTTTATTGAAACATTAAATTTGTCTACCCCGGTTGGGCACGCGTGTATCTTTAGCCCTAGCTAGCTGGTCACGTGCTAACTGTGGGTCCGTCCCGCTGACATCAACCAACAATTACGCTCTCGTCTTGGGTGTGGGTGGAAGCCTCAAGAAAAACCAGAAACATCAATTCTTGGGCAGCGGAGCGAGGAAAAACAGACAAAATGCGAAAACCGTACGGCGAGGTGTGTTATCATAGCGGAGGACAAGAACAAACATGGCCGACGGTGCCAGGAAAGCCGTCCAAAAGCTGCCGTTGGGAGTGATTCCGCGGATACGCACGGAGGGGAGTCTAGCTAAAGGGTGACCGATGTAAAGGGTCAGTTCGGGAAAACCTGCTTAGTCACATCGTGTAGCTTTTTACAGAACTGTGGTGGAGTTATAAACAATGGGAGGATATGTAATTTAGCTGCTAGCTTGCGAGCCGTGACAAATAGACGTGTCAAATGCGGAGATTTAAAGCTCATGGAGGACGCGAGCAAAAGTAAACAAGAACATGACCCTAAAACCATGATACATTTTTGTTTTGTTGCATATTTTTCTTAGATACAGTGCTCATTAAGGGGACTGTACTAAGGAACTAGTTCATTTTAAACCGTTTGCATCGATCCAAAGTTATTCACTTACCTTATGCATTCCAAAGCATCCTAATTATTCACCACAATGAGCACTTTTCACAAGCTTCAGAGGTCAGAGTGGTGTTTTGCAGTCAAAGTTAAACTAACAACAGGTAGCATGCTGACTGTGCACTTCCTGATTGTCGGAAAATAAATTAGATGCAGATGCAGTGATGATGATCAGTCTGACTAAATATTATAAGTAACTGACACAAAAAGTGTTGCAAAAAAAGTAATATTTCCCATTCATGCCATCCTAAATCTACAGCTCATAATAATACACATACGATCTGCTTATTGTTAACAAAGGACTCATTTTGCTTTTCAACTTTTTTAGCTTTTTATCTAAAAAAAATTGCAAAAATCAAAGGTATACTGTCTAAACCAGACTTGTAGAGACTTAGCCATGCATTTGTCTCCAGTAGGTTAGACTACTGTAACGTCCTGCTCACTGGCCTCTACAAACGAGCCTTAAGACAGCTGCAGTACATCCAGAACACTGCTGCTCGGGTCCTGACTAGAACCAGGAAGTACGAGCACATAAGTCCTGTGCTCAGGTCTCTGCATTCTGCACTGTTAGTGCCATATGAACCATCTCGCACTCTCTCAGACCTCAGGGACCGGCCTCCTGCTGGTGCCAGAGTCAGGACTAAACATGGAGAATCAGTGTTTCAGTTTTCTGCAGCTAAAACCTTGAACAGTCTCCCTGAAGATGTGAGACAGGCCTCGACTTTGAAAATGTTTAAATCCAGGCTCCAAACAGTTCTGTTCAGCTGTGCATATGACTGAAAGGTTTTTATTCTGCACTCTTCTCTTTGAATGTTTATTTTATGGTGATTTTTTATATTTTGATTTGTTTGTATTGTGATTTTAATCGTCGTTTAATTGATTTAATTGTCTTTTTTATTCTGTAAAGCACTTTGAATTACTTTGTGTATGAATTGTGCTATAAAAATTTGCCTTTGCCTTTAGGGATGCACCTAGTTCAGCATAGAAATTATTGCAAAAGGACTATTTACTGGTCATAATAAAGAATATTAATGATTGAACTTTTATTTATTAAGTTGAGTTTAAGTTAATTAAGTTGTTCTGTAGTTACTTGAGATTTTGTCTTATTTTATTTTTGTTCTATGTAAATAAAGGCTGTTTTCAGTCTCACTGGTATCGCTTGATATCGGGCATTGGCAGGTGCTTAAAGCTACAGTATTGGAATCGGTATCAGAACTGTAAAAGCTGAATCGTTGCATCCCTACAC
>KN474827.1:73104-100283 GCA_000787095.1 Periophthalmodon schlosseri
TCATAAGTATAACAAAAAAAACTTCACGTGGTGGTATGGAAATCTGCTTTAATTCACTTAAACAATATACAAACGCTCCTGATATGAACTCCTCACTGTCAACATTTCAGGTTTGGAGTCAGTTACAAGATCTTTGAGTTCATGTCTGAGCGAGGCTCCAACTGCCCTAAACACAACACGCTGTAATTAACAGAGAAACCTGACCAAGATTTTCACCATGAGACACTGCCCATACAACAGACACTGTGTTTTTAAGTTTTAAGGCTTAAACAGGGCAGATGTTTTCAGCTGATGAGGTCGAGCTGATGATTCACGTTCTGATCCAAAAACAGCTCTCGTCCGCACAGAAAATAAAGACACAAGCATGAGAAGCACATAGCGTGGTTTAGTACGGAATGGCAGACTAGCTGTGAAATGTGTCCTCTGCATTTGACCCATCTTCTCAAGAGTGGTGTAACGACGGCGGTAAGGAGCACATAGCCGGAGCGTTAGCCTGTGTTAAAGAGTCTGCGCTCAGTTTTGAACCGTGAGCGAAGAACGTGTTTTACGACTGTTTTGGACCGTTAGCCCCGCCCACTCAGTCCCATCCCTCACTCCGATGTTGAACAGCGTTAGAGAAACAACTATGTGGGACGGTCACGTGCAGTAGTTTCCACGTGCTTCTCATCCAACAAAATATCTTTTAAAATGTATAGCCAGTGATGGAAGGAATACGTTCACTTTGAGTTGTATTATATTCTAGTGTAAAAACGGGACACGGGATTAAAACAGCACGATCAAGTACTGCAATGTATTCCTTTGATTTTAGAAAAAGTACATTTTCTGAATACCACCAAATGCAATAGTAACTGTTCCGAAGACATTTTTTTTCACTACGTGTATCTTATTTTGAACGGTTAACACGTTCTATAGTCAAAAATATTCCATTTCACTCAGACACAGACAGAACATGCAAACACCACATAGAAACATATATAGAAATCTATCTTAGGACCTCGTTGTTATGTGGCATGAGTCCTAACCACTACACCGCCGTGCTACCCAAGCCTGGATTAACACATTACTATTTGTTTTTGCTAATAACGTTACCACACTTAGCACCTCAGTTTGCAGACCTTTTATTTCTCAGTCCTTTCGCTTGTAACGTTGAGCCGTACGCTGTGAACGTCCACGTGTCTCTGCTTGGCTCATTACTGAACCGCGTTAGCTTGATGTGGTTAGCGCGCTTCATTGTAATAACCATTAGAAATTGGGTTAACAGGCTTCCAACCCACACCAGTGATACTACTCAGGTCTAGTAAAGTCCCCAACACTTCATATATACTTTATAACGCCAGCCAAAGTAGCTGTGACATGAGTATATTTAGACAATAGTAAAAGTACATGGAGATATCAAGCCTGGCACGCCCAAAGAGAATGCAAGAGGTGATGTTAGCTTAGTATGTTAGCTTTGTTTGGCTTTCGGTTGCATAGGGATAATGTTTATGTATGATTTCGCTTGTTAGCGCTGATCCTAAAAAGTCATTAGATCTGATATATAGTGTCACTGATGAATGGCAACAATTACACGGATTTGTAGTTAGTATAATATGGGAAAATATGGTCTAACGGCAGTGACGGGAGTTACGCTGCTAACTAGCAAGATCAAAGGATAAAGCAAAGCAAATAAAACAGAAGAAAATATAAAAAAACTAAAAATGTGGTATGTAAATTTAGGCCTATAGTAGCTGGGGCGACAGTAGCTCAGCTGGTGTTTGTCTGATCCGACGGTTGGCAGAGCGATTCCAGCTCCCACAAATGAATACTGTCGTTGTGTCCTTGGGCAAGACACTTAACCTACCTCGCCCCCCGTGTCCGCGTACACTGGTGTATGAATGTGTGCGTGAATGGGTGAGTGGTTCCTTCATGTAAAGCACTTTGGGTGGGCGGAAAAGCGCTATATGAAAATGTGACCATTTACCATTTACTACATCCTACATGGAACGATCTGTTTAAACTGATTTACACTTACCTATGAATGGAATGTCTAGTAAATTAAAGTCTGTGCGTCAACAATAAAAATTAATACACAAATAAATAATATCCCACATGTGACAAAACTGTGATATTTAGTTAATATTTATTTTTATCACTTGCATTTATATAGGTCTTTTTTAATTTTTTTTTTTTTTTTTTTTACTTTGAAAGTTGTTTTAGATTTGACATTATTGATTCACTGGTGAATTGAACAACTGTGCATGTTTCATCATGTGACTTAAATGTGCACTTTTCTGGAGGGTGAGGCACCTGCTCGCCTCCGTGATGTTATTGCTTTGCCTGGAATGTTCCACAGTATGGCATTAAACACATTTATGTTGCATTTATTCATCTATAGTTGTTTTTAATGCTAAAAAATACCTTGAAAAACATACATTCTTACTATGATGAATGGTCACATTTTTATATAGCGTTTTTCCACCTTCAAGGTATTCAAAGTGTTTTACATCGAGGAACCACTCACTCATTCACACACACATTCAGACACCAGTGTACACAGACAGTGGGTTAAGTGTCTTGCCCTAGCACACAACAACAGTATTCATTTGTGGGAGCTGCAGATGTCGAGAGCTGGATTTGAACCGCCAACTTTCAGATCAGTGGACAAACACTCCACCAACTGAGCTGCTGTCACCCATGAGACGACTATGAGAGGACCTCACCACAGACCTGACCTGTGTCTTGACCTGGTGTGGCGGTGACCCCTGCTTGCACCTGGGGATAGACGAGTTTAATGCCATACTGCGGAACATTCCGGGCAATATCATCTCCACGGAGACAAGCAAGCTGCAGATCTTCCATCAGAAAAGTTACATACACCTTTGCGTGTCCTTACTTGTTCTACACGTTGCTGTAATGACCTCACGTGAGCCTCACTTCTGTATATTTTCAGTCTGCTCGTGGCCCTTATAATCACCCAGCCTTGGTTAGGAAGACTATTTCAAACATCCCCAAAGCCAATCGCAAATTACACTCTTTTTATGTGACAAGAGCGGCGTAAAAACTCTTGCCAAATATGATTAAGTATAGCATAGCAATCCTCGGTAAGGTAGCACTTTTTAAAATTACACTTGATTCGATCTAATTGACACAAAACGGGTTCAAAGCAGTTCAAATCTTTAATTACGCCTCGCTGAACGACGCCTGTCACGTTGAGGTGTACAGCACTGTCTCGAACACACAGCTCAAGCCTCAAATTGAACGAGATGCGCTCACGTTGTCAGCTGGCATGTGCGGCCATTGTGAGAACACAGGAAGGGGCCTCGTTGCCATAAATGGGCGTCCATGGTATCCTTGGAAACCGGCGGTGGCTGCCCTACACATCGTTTACAGCTAAAATACTCGCGCGCTGCGAACATGTGATTATTTGGGTGTATGCATTTCCTATGTGGCCGAGCTGCAATGGAGAAATTATAGTCAAAAAAGGGGTCGTGTCCAAAGGTGGTGAGTGAGTAAGTGAGTGAGGATAGCAGTTAACATAGCACTGATTAGCTTAATGTATAATAACAGTAACAGTTTGCAGTAATTGTAGGAACAAGCCCAAAACCTCTCAAAATGTATGCAGTGAGGGGACAGAAATAACGCAAGCCACAAGCACAGGGCTGCCTAGGATACGGGATTTTGGCAGTAAAATGCGCCCTCTGGTGGTTGTTCGGCGGCAGTGCGCGCATGGCTCAGGGCCCACTTTCTCACATTGGCTGCACTGAAACAACAAACGGCGTTCCCACTGGCTCCATAAATAGATTTATTAGGAGTTTGAAAAGGAAACTCAGCCCAAATACAGGCCGGGTAAATGTTCTTCCTGAAATAGTGACCCGAGCCAGTCCAGGTCCTGTTTATCCTGTGGGCACCTGAGCGTGGAGAGGTAGAGCCCACCAGCAAATAAACCTGTGCACACATGTGGGCTGTGCGTGTTGTCACCAATGTGTCCAGTACTAATGTCATTTTACAACAGAAAATATACAGGCTCAGGGTCGTTCAGGCCAGACACATGAAAAATACCAAGAATCATTCTTCTGCTTCATGGACCTGGCTCACCAGCTCTGTGCATCACAAGTGTCTGAAACACACAGGGGTCTGAGGTCCATGTCTCTACAGTTGGTAACATGACGTGCACGTAGGGCTGTAGTGTTTGAAAACATTCAACATAAATGCATTCATATTTACTGCTAAAATGCTATGTGCTGTATGAATGGACTGGATTTGTTATTGTGACAATAATACTGTATTCACATTCTTATGATCATTATTCAAATATAAGGATACTCGCCTCTCCACAAACCTGACTCTTCTTTGGCCTTCACCGATACCGACAGTGGTATTGAATATCTGCACCTATACTGAAAAATGAGCTGGATCAGGTATCGGTTCCATGATATCAATTCAGCCGATATCCTAGTTGGGCCTTTAATTGGATGTATTAAAACTATTTACAGGCTGATTTTGCCCAGAACATCTCATAATGTTTGAACTTTTATTCATACAAAGTTGTTCTGTAGTTATGTGAAGGAGAAACAACAGTTACATAACACTCTTGGACCTCTTGTGCAATAACTGTGTTTTAAGAAAATAAGAGCCATTTTCAGTTGATATCTGGTATTAACAGATACTTAAAGTCAAAGTATCAATATCGGACCAGAAAACGCACCAACGAATCTGTTTCCATGGGATCATGCATGTGTAATATTGGTGTTTTGCAGAATCACCGCAAACTTAAAGAGCTCTACTTACTACATCAGCTATGTTTTTGAAATGGTTCACGTTCTTCTTCACAAACTGATCTCTTGTTCTAGAAAGAAAGACAGACGTTTTATTTTATTTCCTTAATGAAATCTGCTTCATTTCAACACGTTTCAGTCCCCCTGCCTCCTGTCTCCTTCCTCCTGCCTCCTGTCTCCTGCCTCCTGTCTTCTGCCTTCTACCTCCTGCCTCCTGCCTCGTGCCTCCTGTCCTGTGGCCCCGGGACCCTGACCTCTCCACTGTCCCGTACACGCAGACTGGAGGAGGATGAGTCTGGACATCCTCAATGGCGGCTCTGTGCTCTACAGGTGCCACTGTAAACTTGCACTTTTTTATAGACCTGCTGCCACTATTCCAGACACTCTCATATTTATCCCAACACGTAAACACAGCAAGCGCCCAGGAATTATTTCATTTGAACTTCCAAACGCTACGCTTTATTTGACTTTGTCCCGAGCGAAAAGTGAAATAAGTGATAATAACATGTCTAGATGTTGAGGACTTGGAGGCTCGGTGACGTGCCCGTTTTGGGCAGAACTGTTGCTAATTACAACTGTGCTGGAGGAGGGAGGGGCCCAGTGCGGCGGCAGCTCTTTGCTTTTTTTCAGTGATGTGAGGGGCAGATATAGTATAAAAGGGCAGGTCATTGTACCAGAGGCAGCATCTCCTGTCTTGTGCTCCTGCCCATAGGATTACACAGCAGCACCGGGAGCTCACTGGTGCAGACACAGCGCTTTTTGCCTTCGGATGCCGGTACGTGCCTTTGCGCTGGTCCGTGGAGGATTACTCGCAGCCTTTAGGGACATTTTAAAACATTTGGGAAGTTCTGAAATGGGTTGATTTGAATTTGAGTTGAAATTGCATTATTGTTTTGGGGTTGTTTGTTTTTTATTTTTATTTATTTATTTTTTTTACTAAGGTTATAAATACTTCTGGGCTACGTTGAAATTTAGTAGATTTTTTTTTAAAAATATATATAATTTTATACAGTTTTTTTTTTTAAATGCATGTTTTCACTATTTATTTTTTCAATTAGACTTTTTTGCAGTTTTTCCAATTTTTTTTTTTTTTTTTTTTTAACATTTTATAAATTCTAAAACAATACAACAATTCTAAGCTAAGACACGAGCTACACTCGCTATCCTAACTTTCCTTGCTCGCCTTAGTTACTTCTATCCACCATTCCCGTCACAAACTATTTCCTCTTCTCTCCTAACTTACTTTTGCACGATTAGATTTCAAAAACCTTTATATCTTCATCTTTTGCTTTGGTGTTGTGCAGGTTGGACCAAACATGATGGACCTCCGAGTGGCTTGCATCCTCCTCCTCTTGGGGACCCTGACTGCAGCTCATGGGAAAGGATACGTGGTGAAGAAGGTGGTGAAGGCGGCTCCCCAGTACCAGCCCTACTCCGTCAAGAGCCAAGGTGAGAAAAAAACTTAAAAATGTACTTTTAAGAGCAAAATTGTACGTGTAAATATACTTTGGAAAAACACGTGACAAGACAGGATATAGATCTAGATAAGTTAGCATGAATTGAACTGGATACTGCAAAAAAAGTGGTTAAATTATTTGAGCTTGAGAGTTTTTAACAAAAAATCTTCCTAAAAAGTAAAAACACAGCAAAAAGTATTTGTCATAAAAAACATCTAGACATTTTGATTTGCGTAGTAGCAACAGCATGTTTGTAAAAAGTATCAACAAAGGCACAGATAGGCTTCTCACTGGAGCGCTTTATTTTGAGCCTTAAACTCCGCCCTTTCTGCTCCCTGATTGGCTGCAGCGTCCGGACTCCTCTCCAATCACGGTCCCTTTAAACCACAGCGTGCAATAACTCTACAAATTGCTTCAGAGGGTTTATCACATGTCATTTTGGCTGCGTTTATGAGCAGCTGCCTAGAAATGTTTTTTTCATCAAGGAACAAAAAATGGCTCTCAAGATGTGTGTCATCAAAGCCACACATATGTATTTTGCGGAATGAAAACGCATCGCTTCTTTTCCACATTAAAATATATAGAGCCAAAAAACAGCAAACAGGAACATTACACAGAGATTTTTTTCAAAACATCAAGGCCATTTGTGCCAGTCAAATATATATTTTTTGTGTTTTTGTTGCATTTTGATTCACAAGCACTGGAGGTATTTATTCCCTCAGATTTAAATGCTTTAACAAAATCCTTAGGTTGCATGGACTGTTGTATCGTGTTATGTATGACTGAAATGCATGTAGAAAGTAGGTTCCAGAGCTGTAATGTGTGGCTAAAGAGCACAATGGCGTTAAATGAGTGGTGTAAGTGGCTAAAGCTCAGTGTGGATCATTTGAAATGTAAATTTGAGCACTTGTTATTTCTGTGGTAGAAAGTATACAGCAGTATTTTTAGTGTGACAATTACAGGCAGAGCTGTGTGGTTAGTTTGGGTGTGCCTCTGCCCCAAGTACAAACATGTGTGGCTCTGGAGCTCAGAGCCCACATGAAGGCAGCCGGCTCCAGCTGCACTGGCACCAAGGCCCCCGTGTCACTACCTGTGCTGTGCATGGGACAGTCACTCCTCTGCGGGGTCTGGACCACAGCTTCCGGTCAAATAGACACACTGTTCGGCGTCTCTCCTGAGCCCTCAGGGGTAGACGCAGCCTAGTGAAGTGAAGCTTATCTGTCTTTGTGACTAGCTATGTTACTCGCCCAGTAGACCAACTGTTAAGTAAATGTCCCCTTTTACCATGTGGATGTCTTAAATGATGTGACCACAAGTAGCTTTCAGCCGCTGTGACTGTGACATCAGCAGTCACATGACCACAGTCACATGACCTCAAAGCATGTGACTGACATCATGTGACTGAGTGGGGTCATGTGACTGGTGAGCACTGCAGATGTTAGAGTTAGACCTTATGATGATCTCAGTGTATAAATGTATTTGAGTTGGTCTGATGTGAATCCTTTGCTGTTAGTTCTAGTGCTGCTTTAGACTGACCTGTCATTGTGTTTCCACAGTGGTGCCAGTGGTAGGGGAGCCTGGACCTCCAGGTGAGCCTGGCCCTGAGGGGCCTGCTGGTCCCCCCGGCGCCCCAGGTGAGAGCGCTGAAGGTCTGCCCGGCCCCCAGGGACCCCCTGGATCCCCCGGAGCACCTGGACGATCCATCGCTGGCAAACCTGGTTCCCCAGGTGGTCCTGGCAAACCCGGCTCTGATGGAGCCCCTGGTGAGAAAGGAGACACTGGAGCCCCTGGAGCCCAGGGACCCAGAGGAGCACCCGGACCTTCTGGAGCCCCCGGACCCGCTGGACTCTCTGCCACTGGCAAACCCGGACCTGCTGGGCTTCCTGGAGCAATGGGACCCCGTGGAGAGCCTGGTCTTAAAGGACATCCTGGTATCCCTGGACTTCCAGGTCAAAAAGGAGACATGGGGGTGGGTATTCCCGGACCTCAGGGTGAGACAGGACCAGAGGGACCTGCGGGTCCTCCTGGAGCCCCAGGTGAGGCAGGAGTTGGTAAGCCAGGAAAGCCCGGTATGCCCGGTGAGCCAGGAAAGGGAGGTAGCCCCGGCAGGGATGGTGCCTCTGGTCCAATGGGACCAATGGGACCTAAGGGACACACTGGTGCCCCAGGTGTAGGTACCCCAGGTAAACCAGGTGAGAATGGTGCTCCCGGTCTGCCAGGCCCTATGGGCCCTAAAGGCCACCAGGGTCCTGCTGGCGCCACTGGAGCTCCTGGAGTTCCCGGTTATGGAAAGCCTGGTGCCAATGGTGAGAAGGGAGAGAGAGGAGCCACTGGAGCCACTGGAGCCCCAGGTGCTAAGGGTGAGCAAGGTCCCACTGGTTACACTGGTGCCACTGGTCCCACTGGACCCACTGGCCCAGGTGGACCTCAGGGTCCTCGTGGTTTCCCAGGCCAGACTGGCCCTGTAGGTGCTAAGGGAGACACTGGTGCTACTGGACCTCAGGGTGTTAAAGGAAACAAAGGAGATCAGGGACCTCAGGGACCCCAGGGCAAGCAGGGTTACCCCGGGCCAGCTGGTAATCCTGGAGCTCAGGGAGCCACTGGTCCTCAGGGAATAAAGGGACATACAGGCGCCCCAGGAATCCCAGGCGCCCCAGGTATTCCCGGACCTGCTGGTCCCAAAGGACACCCAGGGCGTGCTGGTGAGCCTGGCTCTTCTGGTTCTGATGGTGCTCCAGGTGAAAGAGGACCTGCCGGCCCTCAGGGACCTGCTGGTGCTCCTGGTCTGAAGGGACATCCTGGTCTCCCAGGTGCTCCTGGCCCTGCTGGTTTGGCCGCCAAAGGTGTCCCAGGACCTCAGGGTCCCCCTGGTCTTCCCGGTGAGCCTGGTGCTGATGGTGCCGCTGGCCCCTCTGGTCCCCCTGGACCTCCTGGTCCTCCTGGAGAGGTTGTCTTTGAGAAGGGTATGGGAGTTAGTGAGGTTATGGTCAAGTCCCCCATGTCTGCCTTCACTGCCTCCCTGGCCACCCCCTACCCCGCTGCAGGCAGCCCCATTAAGTTTGACCAGATTGTGTACAATGCAGAGAACCACTACGACCCAGAAAGCGGAATCTTCACCTGTCAAATCCCAGGCGTCTACTACTTCTCCTACAGCATCCATGTGAACGGAGCACACGCCCTGGTGGCCCTGTACAAGAACGGCCAGCCCGTCCTCTTCAGCTACGATGAGTACAACAAGGGCTTCCTGGACCAGATGTCAGGTAGTGCTGTGCTGCTGCTGGACGAGCAGGACACCGTGTACCTGCAGATCCCCGATGAGGAGGCCAACGGTGTCTTTGCCGCTGAGAATGTCCACTGCTCCTTCTCCGGCTTCCTCATCGCCTCCACGTGATAGGCTCATCGTGCCCGGAGCAGCAGAGGGGCTATTCCTCAGGTCACAGTCCTCTCTCAGGTCCTCAGTCAGGGGCAGAGGGCTCTTATTTGAGGAATAGTGGCATCTTGACTTGAACATTTACGAGAAACAGGTGCTAAGACGAAGGAAAATTAATTTATAAACCAAGTGATCAGGGCTGGGGCTGGTGCGTTTGTGAGGGGGCAGTATGTGAAATCCAACCGTACAACTGTGCTTTCTTCACTCTGTTTTTCATACTGAATTCAAGTGATGATTCTCATTATGGTGTTTGTATTTGTCTGTTTTTGTACGTTGTTTGGGGCGGGTGACCATAATATTATTCAAGTATGTCCGTATGTGACTTACATATTGTGAAACTGTAAGAGTCAAATTGACTTTGGTAAAAAAGTCACCGGAAAACTGTCAGTCAAGCACAAGAGAGCGAGATGTATCCCTGAACATCCAAACGTCATGTACACCACAATGACTAATAAAGATGTCGTAACAACACTTCAGGCTCCTGGCTCTGCTTCAACACTATCGCAGCTTTAGACATCTGTTATATTTTGTAGTAGTTTGAAGGTTTTGACACTTTACATGAACTTACAAGCGCAAGATTATAGGCTTAATGTAAAGACTGAGCACAGCGTAACCTTTTTGTTTGTTATGGCTAAAAGAGGCGACTATCTGAGATCAACTACGGTCTAAGAAACACAAGAAATAGAATAAATATTTTAGACTAACTGTGGACTTGAATGTAAATGACAGTAGTGAACAGTGACAGTATAGTAGCATTATAGCAGCCTAATCATCAAAGCTAGTGAAAATACATGTCCTATAGCAGTATGGAGCCTATCTATTGTACAGTTTGTAGTAATTTGGATTTAAAAAACTTAATACGGTCAGCCTTTATACTAAACCACTTAGTTGAGAAAACAACTATTTTTTCAACATCCACTTTAATCATGCAAATACTTGAAAACAGGACAATGGCATCAGGGCAATGCTGTCTTGGCTACTGCTTGGAGGAGAGGCGGGTCTTGGGTTTGACTCCCTGGCAGGCCTTTCTTTGGGGGTTTGCATGTTCTCCCCATGTCTGGGTGGGTGCTCCAATTTCCCCCATTAACCAAAATAACATGTAGAATATGTAAAATCCTCCAGTTTAGGTAGTCCTAGCCAAAAACTAGTGATCTGGAGATGGGCCCCGGGGCTGCAGCTCCTGAGAGGTTGTCCCTGCAGCACTGAATGATGGGTCAAATGCAGAGGACAAATTTCTCTGCAGAAATGACATAGTTTAAGTGAGCATCTCTCCCTCGCACTGGACATGCTAACATGCTAATTGCTAGGCCCTAAAGGACTTTCAACAGACGCGTAATACACCTATATATAAACAGAAATGATGATGATGACGCATTTTATTTATATACCAATAATATCGCCATGGTGACAAGCAGCTAGTTGTTTCTGGATAGAATTCAATATTTGACATTTTCAAAGATGTAGCCTAACTTTTTTTTTTTCCTCTAAAATGATTCATTCTAAACTGTCCATGCATGTAGGGCACATCGTAAGGATAATATTTAAGATAGTAAAACTTAACGGCACGGTACCCGATTTTTGTCATCACTGTAATAATGCTAACAGCAACTAGCATGCTAACCGTGCACTTCCTGATTCTTGGACATTAAAACGCTTTATAATTAGATGCAGACAGCACACAACAGACATATTTTGACCTCAAGAGCTGCTTATGTAATATATCTGTACTGGGGCAAGGGAATTAGTTCCAAATACCTACATGGAAACAGGGTCTTTAATTTTTTTCTCTTCAGTGTCACCTGTGCCCTTTTGATTTCCAACTTTTGATTAGCTATTTCAGGAAGTATATGGCCAAAAGTAACATGTTCACCAACTTCCTTCTTTATTCAGCACTTAGTCGAGCTCATGTCTGGGTATAAGCTCCAGAAATAGTGCAGCCTGCCTTCCCATTGGTTTGAAATGTTCTGGAGCAGGGAGGAGCTGAGGTGAGGGGCCCCGGGGCCAGTGGCACGAGAAGAAACCAACGAAGAGGCCCCCGGAGAGGACAGGACTTTTACAGACATGTGGTTAATGCAGCAGGGAGAAGCAGGGAGAGGCAGGGACACAAATGGGCCCTTACACTTCCGGGAATGTCCAGGTTCTATTTTGTGAACACCGACGGAGCGCTGTGTAATTATTGGTGTAATTATATGTTCTCAAAACTTCATGGTCAGTCAGAGGTCAAGACAGAGAAGGGTATAAGCCAGTAAATAAAAGTAAGCAAGAAACTAGCTCAGAAATGATGGTCGATTTGCATTGCTGGGTTTTGCCTAACAACCACTAGCATGCTAACGGAGCACTTCCTAATTCTCAGACAATAAAACGCCTTATAATTGGGTGAATACACTGGACTTATTTTGACCTCAAGAATTGTTTTTATAATACTGTGAATTGTAGAACTGGGGCAAGACAAATTTTGCTCAAATACATGGGGGAAAAAATCAGGTACAGCCCTTTAATACAGATGGGGAGCATCTAAAATGAATATTGTTAAGATTAAAATTTAGTTTGTAGTAAGTTCTAGGGTCTTGTCGATATCAGAAATATTTGAAAATGTGAAATGGTTTGACTAAGCCTGATCAGTGCCTATAGTAACCCCCGGGGCCTTAGTGCCTTTAAATACACAGGCCCATGGTGAGACATCCACCCGCGCGTGCACATCCCGGGGACACTCACAGCCAGCAGATCCCTCCGCAGTCTGACCAAGAGGGACACACTGGGGGGACACGGGCCGAAATAGCCGGATTCTGTGTGAACACGCCCTGCTGCGGTGACGCGGGGTAAATCTGGTCTGCGGAGGAAATACAAGGGTTAGAAGTGCAGAGCTGTGGGCACTTACAGCTCTATACCATATCCACTACAATCTCTGCAACTCGCAAAACTCCAACATGCTTTTACGGGAAGAAACACACACTTAAAACGTCTGCGCTCGTTTTTCTAGACACGGCCATAAAAATGTTTGTCGCGCGCACTGTCATTTACGCGCGCCTCACGCCATCGCGCATTTACGATGTGGCGCACGGTGTTCCTGTGTTACGTACGACCCGAAAAATACAGAGGTCTGGCAGGTTCGAGGAATCTTAGAAAGTGAGTGAGATAATTGTTGGAAATTGCAATGAATTTGAATTGAATGCAGGCAAGTAAAGCTGCGAAGATTATAGTGTTTGCAGAGCTAACAGACACTTGTAAATTCCGCAGAACTGAGTTGGGTTTTATAGAGGTCATAATGGGTTAGTTTTAGCAGCACACGAAGAGAACAACTGTACAAATAGCCCACATAAATAAATGCTAAATTAAAGGTGTACTATGCAGCTTTTCCATGGAGTTGTTATGGTTTTGCCTGGGACGTTCCACAGTATGGCATTAATCTAATCTACCTATACATAAACACAAGCAGGTGATACCACAAGGCCACGTTACAGGTCAGATCTGCGGAGAGGCAACCCTGCAAAACGTAAGAATGCATATATTTTTTAAAGATATTCTAGACACACAATTGAATAAATACAAGATTAGTTTACGCCATATAGTGAAACATTCCCAGCTAATCAATGACATCTACATCGACACAAGCGGGTGGCTGACCCTCCATCAGAAAAGTTACATAGTGGAGCTTTAACAGTACCTAATTCCCGTCAACAATTAATCACTAAAGCCCTGAGGTGCTGTGAATGAGAAAGAGAACATAAATTACATCTTCAAAATAAATAAACAGCCTACACCAGTGTACCTGCCTACGAGGCTATAGACACTGAGTGAAGTGTCTTGCCCAAGGATACAACTTTAGTAACCACCACAAAACAAAAATACATACATCATGTTTAAACACGCTTTTACCTTATGAGCCTATAATTTGAACGGTAGAAAATCGCAATATTATGGAGTGTCATTAAATAAACTACTCGAGAGGACCAGACAGACACGCCATCTCCACTGTGCCCGCACGAGGGCGCTCCGAGCCCGGGATGAGAGCGCGGTCCCCACCCACCACCACCGCCGTGCCCGCTCCGCATCCAGATCCATCCGCGCGCCGCCATTATCCATCAATACCACAGCGTTTACGAGACACGGAACATCTGCGTGCGCGCTACACTCACCCGACTGCACTTTTCTGCTCAAAATAAGACTTCTTATCTTATTTTGAGGCGAGCTGCGGGACACTATAGGTCACTCCAATTGTCTGAAATCCAAATTGTGCGTAAAATGCTGAAAGTGGAAAACGTAAGCCTATCCGTGGGTTTCAGAATGCAGCATTACAAAGTAGAACGGCTGTCACTGCAATTTCCGATTTAAAACTAAGTATTATACATTTTGAATTGTGAAAAGTCCTCAAAATGTCACATATAACAGAAAGCTTAAGCACGTGACACCTGGCGAGCCATTGTAGCCCATTTGATTTTAATATTAGCAAAATACTTGGTTTTTTTTTAGTCTACTACAGCTTAATCAAAGTATTTGCATCGTCACTTGTGGTTAATTATAGCTTTTGCATGTTATAGTCACACATCTGATTAAAGATAAGTAGGTTAATTGTATGCAAATATATGCATTTGGGGTGGGATTTAAAGATTGTATTAGCAGTGGGGCCTATATTTTGTTTGCAATTTGATTTAGAGATTAGCAAAACTTGAGCTAATGAGCGCAGTGTTATCTGCATCATATAGTGAAACTTTTAATATGGGATTTGAACTATTTTTGCTATAAGATAGAACTTTAAGTCACTTGGAGTAGTTAGGTTAGAATATAACTTATTATAAATGTCAACCTATACCTTTCTTTAAATGTGTTACCAGTTGTACCATTATATTAAGTAAAATTGAGCCACAGAACATAGTGAGGGATACGACTGACTGCCAATGATTTAAAGTCCAAATTGTATCAACTACGAAACTAGCATAACCTTTAACCACCTAAATCAGCCACACGATTACAACACCGAGTTCTACAAAAGTGCAGAGTCACCACATTTTGATCCAGGGTTTGCTTAAAACATCTCCCAATTTTATTCAATCTTACAAATGGTGAAAAACAAGAAAACGTCATTTACAATGGGTCATCTGTTAAAAACATCAGTCATTTAGGTACATCTCAGCCATAAAACCAGTAATATCAAAGTCTATACAGCGTGCAGTACTTACTATGGTGGATTCTAAACGGAAACGCGACGAGCACCTACGGATATTTTTTGGACTAAACTCTACTTTTTGTTCAATATTGTCGTGTCCAGGGAGCGCGGGTTGTAAACGGCTGTGCACTGCAAAAAGACAACATATAAGACATGTTTTTTTCTTGGGTAGTTCCCTTTTAAATATCACATGTGCCTTGACGTTGCATGCACAGCTTCTGTTGCTACATCCAATTGGCCAGCACCGAATACTTGGATTAAATATGTCAAATTCAGCAACGTGTCACACAATCATGGTTTCATGTAGAAAAAACACCCATTCACACGTTCACAAGCGCACTCACCCATTCACCCGCGAGCAGGGCACCCGCGGGCGCAGCACCCAAGCACCCATCCACTCTGGCAGTCACTCTGAAGATGAGACAACAGTAAACGAACACCAAAACTGCAAAGACGCACATCTGCACAGGTTTAAATGACTTGAACTCACAATATTGATCTTGATTTGAGCTTTGACAAGATATTTTACTAGATCTGGAGTTTGGTTAAGATTTTGGTTACTTATATCAAGGTAAAAAAGTGTTCCACTGGTAGATTATTTAGCCTTTTCAATAAGAAAAAAAATCTAGCCAAAAGTCTAGATGTAGTAAGTGAACCTCAACCAGTCAAATCCAGATAAATACATGTTCAAGTCATTTAAAAGTGGAGATGTTTGTCTTTGCAGGGAACGAAAACAAACAAAAAAAGTCCCTGGTTTTAGACAAGTCCTTCCATTCCTTCCTTCAGCGCTCTGCTCCTTCAGCGCTCTGCTCCTTCCTTCAGGTGATGGGGGGGAGGGGGGTTACTCTGTGGCCGGGGCGGGGGTCTCGGGGCTGGGTGCTGTCTCTGCCTCGGCTGGAGCTGGGGCCGGCTCAGGCCTCTCCTCTGCTGGGGCGTCCTCTGTTTTGGCCTCCTCCTGGGGCTTGGCCTCCTCGGCTTTGGGCTCTGGAGCAGGTTCTTCTGGAGCGGCCTCTGCAGGTTTGGTCTCCTCTGCTGGGGCGTCCTCGGCGGGCTTTTCCCCCCCTTCTGGAGCAGGTTCTTCTGGAGCGGCCTCTGCAGGTTTGGTCTCCTCTGCTGGGGCGTCCTCGGCGGGCTTGTCCCCCTCTTCCGCAGCAGCAGCTCCGCCCTCCTCCGCAGCCTCCTCTGACTCCTTCTTGGTCTTCTTGAAGGAGAAGCCGCTCAGTTTGAAGGAGGGCTTCTTGAAGGAGAAACGTTTCTTCTTCTGCTTGTCGTCACTGGTGGAGGGAGCGCCCTCTTCTGGTTTGGAGGTATCTCCGTTGGTAGCAGCAGGCTCCTTCTCTGGCTCTGCGCCAGGCTCAGCCTTGTCCCCGTCCTCTTTGGGGGCCTCCTCAGTGGGAGTGCTGCCGTTGGCCTGGACGTCCTTGGCCTCCTGTGCAGTGGGGGACGCGTCTCCATTGGTCTTGGCGTGTCCATTCTCCTAGACAGAGACAGGAAGCAGGTTAGAACATGAATGTGTTACATGGATTTCATATAAACAACTGTGTGCTGAAAAGACACCTGTAGGCCTCAACTGTAGACATTAGCATACATATTCTACACTCAACTGGACACGCAACTTTCTAATCAAATAAGGTTTTCATGATCCAATTATTATTTTGGGACAAAAAGTGTTTCGTTAGTGCTACACATTTGCATCTCAAAGATCAGTCATCCAGACCCATATTCTAAAATGTACATTAACATAACCTACACAAGATATTAAATATATCCTAAAGTCTATGCTGCCATCTGGAAATATATATAATCACAGGATATGATTTGGGCCACATTGATGCAGGGCTAAGGCCTGGGGTTGGCAGCCAATAGGAAAAAGGCCGAAAACTGCAGTAACATCTGTTACTAGGACAGTGACGACACAGCTCAGCAGTGGGCCAGTCAGTCTGGCTGCAGCGCCGCCGGCTCCCGCTAGAGGGCGCTCCGAGCGCGTCGATGAAACACGCTCAATTTGGGAATTTTTGTCAATAAATTTCAAAACCACAGCTTTTTAAATGTTGGCTTGGGTTGACTGTGTGAAGCCATTTCCGACCGCACGCTCCTCTGGTGTGTCTTGTGACAGTTGTATGGAGGATGCGCGCAGTAAACGTGGCTCCTTTCTTCAGTCTGACAACAAAGGCGTGGTGCTTTTTAAAATGGCTATGCCTCTGAGGGCGTCATGAAGCGGCTGCACGCACCTCCGCTCCAAATCAGGTCTTCTGACTCCGCTAAAGCCCAAATGTACCAGGGGGAGCGGGGATGGACACATGCACAGCCCCACAGAGCCCAACAGGCGGACAAAGCTCCGGGCTGCAGCCGGCCCTCATTCAGCACAACAGGTCAAATTAACCATTTCATCCGTGAATGAAAAGTGAACAGAGCCTAAACCTCACCAAACACTCACATGCAACAATAAAACATTTAAACTCAGCTGTAGCTACGGTCTGGCCAGTGAACTCAAACATGTGGCCGTGCACTTTCGCTGGAGCCGGTGAACGTGGATGCGCTCCGTGGACATGGGGCACACGCCATTGTCGCGCACACACAGACCCCAAACTCCTCCGCGCGGGGACACATTCTACAAAGTCCACACTCGGTTACCTGTCCGTTGGCTTTGGCGGCGACCACGGCTCCTTCCGCCCCGGCAGCCTCGTCCTTCGCTGCGCCTTTGGAGGTCTGTGCTCCCATGCTTTTGCTCCAACAAAGGAAGCCAACCGATCAAATGAATGAACAAAGAGCGCAAGCTTCCACCCGAGGATTCTGCAGCTGTGTCTTCGCACTGAGCCTGAATCCAGCACCAGCAGCGAGGGGCCGCGAAGGAACGTGGGAGCGCGCACAAAAACGAAGCTAAAGACGCAAAAGAAACGGGAATTGTTGCTATTTTTTCCCGAGCGGAGTTTGTAAATGGAGAAATTGGCCCCGCCGCAAATGAGATGCGGAGTACAACGCCCAAGTCCACTGATGAATGGGCACTGGGGCTATGACGACACGCGCAGCCCCCATCCGCCAATCACAAGTCCCGAAGCCGGCGGCGGGGGGCGCGAGCGGGGGCAGCGGACAATGGGAGAGGAACAACAACATGGCCAGCTCCACTCCACACTGCTCTGAGCGGCGGATGGACCGGCTCTGGACCGGGACTTTCTGCGGGCGCGCAGTGAGAGCAGTCTGGGTCGGTCTGTTTTGGCGCACGGTTCCAAAAGCGCATCGCTCCAGAACATGTTCGCGGCTCCATCTTCACCCACATCATCAGTGGCATAATGGCTGCCACCATGAGGCTCTTGCCAGTCTGTGCTGCTGCCTCACAACTTAGTGATGGATCAGACTCTTTTTAATTTTTTATTGTGAATCAGTGCAAAAAACAACTCACAGCCTACAGCATAAAACGTAGCCTACAATATTTGATTTGTGTCATTCAGCCCAGATGTCAACCAATTTCTCACATTTGTCCCGTCTCACACCACAGATATACTTCCAGAAAACATGTTGAAACTTGTATGGCGTTGATTAGGTCCTGTAGCTTATAATAAACAGGACTATAGCTGCATGACTGGAGCCTCAAGGCAAACCATAGGACACTGGATGTTTTCATGTCGTTTGATCATAATATCTGATATAGGCCTATGCTATGGCAACAGCATATGCAAAAGGCCTAAATATAAAGCAAATCACAGTTAAATGTGCTTTACGTAACCGTTCTGGAGGCGTTTTGTCACCTTTCTCCATATTCGTACTCGTATCTCTGTATTTTTTTATACAGAAGGCTGTTGGTCTGGTCCCCACGAAACTCCGTCGTACCTCGAGCCAGGATCAAACACGACCGTCCAGTCAAATCAGTGACGGATGTGAAACGAAGGAGCTCATTGGTCATGTATCATTTTGAACAAAATCACATTTCTCTCACCTCAGATGAACAGAGTTTACTGCTTCACTCATTGATTCTGCAGAAATCCACTGTGTTTTTCAGTCCCTTGTGATATTTTTTTTTCTTTTACCCTCGTAAGCAGCGGGCCTTGCGTGTCCCTGACTCGTCCACCTGACTCGTCCACCCGTCAATCGCGCCCATATGAATTCCGGGAGATTCACCGATGACCGGACTCTTCGTAAAGTGTCGGAGAAGTGTGTATTCATCCCAGGCAAGTTTTTTGAGGTGTTTTTTTCTTTGTCTCGTCAATATGGCATTAGACTCTTACTTATCTGTGTTGCCTTTCCTGTAACTTGGCCTGGAGGTGCTGACTGCTTGTCTCCATGGGGACAGATAAGCTTAATGCTATACTGTGGAACATTCCAGGCAAAACAATAACATATCTATGCAGAGATCACTTGTAACTAAAAATGCCCTCCATCACAAAAGGTACAGAGTGCATCAGACCAGTCGACTGTTCAAAATGTTCTGAAGACATTTCACATTGTGTCAAATCTGTGGACTTGGTTTAAATACAGAAGGACCGTGGACAAAGCCGCCATTTCGTGGTTTTAAAATGTATCGTTTGTTCAAATCTTTCTGCTACATTTGACCCTTGAGTAGTAGTGTTAGTATGAATGTATTCAAATCCCAAAGTAAAAGTATTTCACATTGATTTTGAAACCTAAGGACTAAACCAAGACTAAATCAGGTCTGATCTAGAACTAAACCACGACTGAAGCAGGACTAAACCAGGTCTAAACTAGGACTTAACCAGGTCTGAACTAGAACTAAACTAAGTATGAAGCAGGACTTAACCAAGTCTAAATCAGGACTAAACCAGCACTTAACCGGGTCTGAACTAGGTCTAAATCGGTTCTGAACCAGGTCTGAACCATCTCTGAACCAAGTCTAAACCAGGTCTAGACCAAGACTACACCACGTCAGTTACGGGACTAGGTCTGAACCAGGACTAAAGCAGGTTTGAACCAAAACTAAACCAGGTCTTAACCATGTTTGGACCAGGCCTAGACCAAGACTAAACCAGGTCTATATCAGGACTAGGCCTGAACCAAAGAGACCAAGAAGACTGAAATTACAGATGCTAAAATCGTTTTACCACTGTTAAAATACAACTTTTTTTTTTTTTTCTTTCACCATCATCACAAAACTGTATGTAAGCAACTGTTTAGATCTGATATGACCCAGAAGTAACTAAATACATGTACGCTACAGACTAACTTTGAGTTACTTTTCTTAAATTTAAGGAATACATTGCAGTATTTGATCACACCATTTAGGCTTCAAACTACACGGTATTAGTGAGAAAAACAGATAACACACGTGCAGTTTTCTTTTCTCATTAGTGATAAATAAATGTAGAACAAACGGTGCAAAAACAAAACTGGTTTAGTCTGTCACGTTTTTACACGATCATATAATGCATCTTAAAGCCACAGTATGTATCTTTTTAACTAAAAATCAGACCAAAATAAAAGCATATTTTTTCAATGTGGGTGTGGTTACTGCACTGAAAAATAATGAAAAACAAGCACGTACTGTGAGCGGGCTCGCATCTCCACAAACCTGAATTTTATTTGGCCTGGAGGAGGGCCTCTTTGTGCTTGTTGCCATGGAAATGTTATTCCTTTGTCTATAATCCTCCACAGTATGGCATAAAACGTATCTTTCTCCGTGGAGAATGTTCCAAAGTAGAGTTTTAACTTTCTGTTTCCAATATATTACGCAGGTGACGTGCCACATCCAGAAAGTTACTGAACTGTACTGTTTAATGTAAATATGAAAATATTCAGAACGCAGTACTCTGATTGGACCGTGTGGCATTTATGTTACATTTTAATGCAAGTATCTGGTATTCTGTAACTACATACATTTTCAAAGTATTCTTCTCCACACTGCATATAACTGTATAACTCTATATACACACGCCCCCCTCCCCCTCCTCCCTGCGTATAATCAGACCTTATCATCTGGTATAATGGGGTCTTGTGTTGGGTGAGCCGCAGCTGAGCATCCCGTTCCCCGACCCACATAAAGGCGCTCAGTTCTGGGGTACTCCTCCGCTGCGATAGCCCCGACTCCACCGCTCCCGCGCATCCATTCGCTGACCCCCCGGCCGTCGCCATGGAAACCGGTCCAAGATGGCTCCTAGAAAGACAGTCAGCATTTGTGGAGATTGGAGTGAGGGAGAAGTAGAGACGTGTGTATTTGGGCTGAAACATTGCTAAAATGTAAATTGTCACATTTTTATACAGCGCTTTTCCACCTCCAGGTCACTCAAAGCGCTTTACATCAAGGAACTACTCACTCATTCACACACAGAGTCATACACAAGTGTACGCAGACACTGGGGGCGAGGTGGGTTAAGTGTCTTGCCCAAGAACACAACAACAGTATTCATCTGTGGGAGCTGGAATCGCACCGCCAACCTGTGGGTCAGCGGACCTGACCGCTCAACTAATGACGTTTACGACAAGAGCGGGATTCGAACCGCCAGCCTTCGGATCAGTGGACGAACACTCAACCAACCGAGGAACTGTCGCCCTTACGAAGTTACGTTTTAAATTTGTTGAATGCGCAAAATATTTTACAACACAATATTAATAAATAAAATAAGAAAACGGGTGGGAGAAAAAAAAATCCAGTTGAATATTTTTTTGGTAATATTTTATCAGGTTCTGTAAGAAAAAAAATGTGTTGACAGAAACTCTTACGGCATTACTCAGTTCATATGTTGCAGTGTGGAATTTTCATTTTGCGATTCTGTGTTCTACATGTTGTGCTGCCGTTTTATGTAGACTGGCCCCTGTTTTGCCCGTAGAGTTGAAAATGAGTTGAATATTAGGTAACCGCCCCTCCTCCTCCTCCGCCCGTCGTATAGTTGACGGGGGTGTAAGTGGGCCAGAGTGATTGTTGACATCCTGATGACATGCACGGCTCTAATTGTTCCTCTGCTGTTGCGAGACAAAGGCGCAGACACGGTGAACCGCGTGACCCTGCTGCGCGCCGCTCATTAAGACGAGTCCGACTCATCAGGGCTAATCACCGCGCGGCTCATAATGGTATAGGCGGCGCGCTCGAGCTGCTCTCCGCTAAGTACTGGAAAGTAGTGCGTCGTGCTTGGGAACTTAAAGCCGTGTTATGATGTTATGCCGTAATCAAAATAAAAATATAACTTGCGAGTTGTTATTTCGTCCGTCTCGCTGTTGATACTTCGCAGTGGCGTCAAGCTGGGGGTGTACTGCACGTGCGTCTATGGCGGAATGTTCAGCAGTTGCCATGGGGTAACAAAGTGCTCCTCCAAAAAGCATATACACGATAGGTCCAAAAAGAGTTATGTAATCTTTTAGTGCACTTTAACTCTTTCCACGGAGATGTTATTGCTTTATCTGGAATGTTCCACAGTATGACAGTAATGGGGTGTACTGCATGTATGTCTGTGGCAGAATGTTCAGCAGTTACCGTGATGACGCAAAGTTTTTAGATGACGAAAAACAACACATTTTCAGGAGCCTGCGATGAGTCCGAGCGTTCGTGGTCCTGTTCAGGTGTGTGATTTTCAACAAAAAGGTGAGAGTGACTAACTGAAAAGCTGTTGGCTAATGCTAGCTAACTTGTAACTGTAATTTGATGTGTGATGTGTGTGTGTGACTTTTTTAACTCTGCAAATCGTCTCACCTGTTGTGATTCCAGCTCATTCCAGTCAGATTGTGTTAAAACAAAGCTCAGAGTTAAGCCTTAACTTGAGGAAGAGGGCTTCAGACACAGCAGTGCCTCTGGTTAGCATCACACCCACAGGGAATGTTGACGACATCAGCTGCAAAGTACCAAAACAGACATGATACATTCAGTTCCACCTCATGACATCATTAGGTGACGATCCAGGAAGTGCTCCTCCAAAAAGCATATATACCATAGGTCCAAAAAGAGTTATGTAATCTTTTAGTGCACTAATTTACTTTTTCCATGTAGATGTTATTACTTTATCTGGATTGTTCCACAGTAGGGCATTAAACTTATCTATCTTGTATTTATTTCATTACAGGAAAAAAAATCGAGCATTTCGTCTCCACAGATCTGACATGTAACTTGGTTTGCTGGTGTCACCTGCTGGTCGAAAATCAGATTCTAGTCAATATTAAAACCGGTATCACAACTAGATACTCATTTGAGCAGGTATCGATACTAAAAAAGTCACATTCACAGGACAGAAATGAACCTTTCCTGAACGGCTTTAGCTTTAGTTCAGTCCTGACCAAGAAATTAACACATAAACATTACATATCTCAGTTTCATTTGTCAATGTGCCAATAAAAGCTTTAGAACAACTACATAAACTGTGAATTTATCAGAACCAAACCAACCAGAGGAGCAAAATTTATAAAGTAGAGCCGATATCCGAAATAATATCCAAAAAAGCAAAAAAAAAAATTGTGCATAAAAACGTAGTATATTATAACCAGTATAACCTTAGTATAACCAGACCCATTTTCACTTCAAACTAGTTATTTATTCCTTTCCTGATTTGTGACCTTTTCGAAACATGTCACTGAAATCCAAATTTTGTGATGTTTTTCCAAACAAACACAAACAGCTAGCAAAACCAGTGTGTCAAATGTCAATGCCATGTTTTCGCCTCTCGGAGCAAAAAACCGCTGTATCTGATTTTTACATCTTAAAAACATGAAAAACAGAACTAGTGCATTTTTTGCAGTGATCCAAAGTTACTCCTCACTCACCTTACGCCTCCTGAGCAGCCAAATTATTCACCGCAGTGAGTTTATAAGCGCTTTTTTGCCATTGCGGTAAAGCTAACGACAACTAGCATGCTAACCGTGCACGTTCCTGATTCTCGGACAATAAAACATTTATAATTAGATGCGGACAGGACGCAACACATTTTTTTTTAACCTCAAAAGCCGCTTAGACAATATATCTGCACTGGGTCAAGACACATTTTGCTCAAATACATGTTTAGTACAAAGGACTAAGTGGTGTATTGAGTTAAGCATTTGCCCGAGAACCAGAGGATAGCCAGTTCGCCTTACTTTCATTTGCCGTTTCCCTGTAGTGACATTGTAAAGCCTGCCGTTGTTGTGTCACTGGGCAAGAAACTTCACCCACCCTATGGATGATGGCGATCGCGGGTCCCATATGCGTAGACTGAAGTGTCTTGCCTAAGAACACAACAACAGAACTTGGTCAAAGCGGGAATCGAACCAACGACCTCCGAGTGGACGAGTGCTCTGACCACTGAGCCGCCGTCACCCATATATATATAATCGTTAACTAATCGGGAAGGGCATCCTGTGTAATCCGGTATGAGACTAGTGCATTGTAAGGACCTGCTGCTACTAATAATTGCTTTAGGTGGGTGAAGTGCCTTGCCTAAGGACACAACGACAGAACTTTTGAGTGGGAATCAAACCTCTAAGCTTCGAGCGGACGAGCGCCGCAAGACGCTATGAGCGGTAACAATCCTGACTGAAAAAGCAAAAGCAAAAGTATTTTTCTATGCAAATTGTAACCGTCGTAAACCTACTTAAACTAACCACAAGTTTTAGTAAGTCTAGAAGCTTCCACAACAACCTTGAACGCCACAAGAGACAATGTAGGCTGTTGTGTTCATGTATTTATGCTGTAGTATCGAAAATAAAAGTATCGAAAATCAGATACTAAAACTAGTATCGAAACTAGAGCAAGGACAGGACAAAAAAGGACAAATTGCTGTATCAGAACCTCATGCAAACAGAAAGAGATCACTATCATTCTGAACATGAAACATTACTTATTTGTTTACTAAAAAAGTTGTGGTATCGAGTGAAATCCTTAATATTGAAATCGAGTTTACAATTTTAGTAACGTGACAACACAACAACTTGCAAAACCCTGCAAAATTGGGCTACCGTACGCGTAAAACGTGCCATTTTACGCATTGTTGCCGTTGGAAAATTCGACAAAAGGCAGTATAGGAGCAGCAGGTGATCTTTTTAATTAGCAGGCCCCCAGGCGCAGAGGGGAACCACCGCCAACTGTTCGCTTTAAATTGCACAAATGCACGAGAATAAATGCTTTTCAAATTCGCTAGCGCATCGTAACGGCAAACTGGTGCGTAAAGTTATCACCCCAAGCTCCCGTGCGCCTGTCTGATCCATCCACGTAGGGCAGACGGAGGGGGAACACCACAAAACAACCCCGGTATCGTGTCTTGTTTTTCGGCCAACCCATCCACGGAGAGGCGGGGCTTAGCGGGCAGTACCGGGCGGTCATTGGGTCCGAGCGGTGTCCGTCAAAAAGCCTCTGGTTCGGCGAGCATCTGCATCAGCTGTACGCAATCACAACAGCGTCAAGGCGGCGCCGGCGCAGGAACGAGGCGAGGCGGCGGCGTTTCAAAATAAAAGCGCGAGGAAAGGAAAATAAAGGTAAGATGGGGATTGGGTTGTGGGGTTGAAATGAGGCAATTCTTCACAGACAAATGACTAAACTGGAGACGTAGGAGGAATTGTGCTCAAGCGACTGACTTTAAAGTTTAAAAAGGTTAGTAGTTTAAGCAGTTAAGGTTTTGCCCAAGATTTTGTTCAAGCATACTGACTTTAAAGGTTTGTAGTTTGAACCCTGCTCCTGTGCACGTCATGTCTTTGAGCAAGACACTCCAACCACCTTTCCTCCAGTTTCTGCCTGATATGTGAGTGAAACCCCATGGACTACTGTATATTAAAGGTGCACTATGTAATATTTCTGGTAGAGGGTCCGCAACCTGCCTGTCTCCATGGAGATGTTACTGCTTTGCCTAGAATATTCCACAGTATGGCATGGAGACAAGAAGGTGATACCTCCAGGTCAGATCTGTGGAGAGACCAAAATGCATGTTTTTTCAAGGAATTTCTGGGCTGTAAAAACACCTGAAATGAAATAAATGCACGATAACTTTAATTCCATACTGTGGAACATCCCCCGGCAAAACAATAGCATCACCATGGAGACAAGCAGGTTGTAGAGTTCCTACCAGAAAATGTACACAGTGAACCTTTCAGCATAGCACTTTTGAGGTGAAAAAGTGACAGTGGTGTAAGGTTAGGTTATAAAAGTGACATTAATGGACAGTCTTTCAATGAAATAATGAATCTCCTATAGATTTTAATAACTACTATACACTACAACGAAATAATTAAATAAAAAAATGAAAAGGAGCCAAACCAAGTGTGTTAGGTTTGAAAAGTTTTTCAATGAAATAATGAATCTCCTATAGATTTTAATAACTACTATACACTACAACGAAATAATTAAATAAAAAAATGAAAAGGAGCCAAACCAAGTGTGTTTCAAGGGCACACAGCACATGTGTTTGCTCCTCTGTGTTACATATGAACACCACATTTCCTTCATAATCAGCCTCAGAGGTGCAGTGCGTAGCTGCTTGTGTTATGTTACTACTTTGCCTAGAAATGATTCCACAGTATGGCATTTGTTTTCCTATGAGGAGTCACACCTCTCCACAGATCTGACCATTAACTTGGCCTTGTGGTGTACAAGGTTAACGCTAGGGCTGGAACGAGGTCTCACGCCAGAAGATCTCACAAGATAAAACTGCCACAAGATGAAACTGGTGAGATTTTCCCACTGTGTGTTTAGATTTGCGCTGGACTTGCCTTTTTTTTTGTTTTGGTTTTTCTTCTTTTTCCATTGCCATCATCATTATGACTTTTACGACTGCGTCTCCCCCTTTACTTTGACAACTACAGACCTCTGTCTTTCATCCCATATTTCTCTTACTTAATGTTCTTTTAAAATCTCTTGTAAATATGCACTCCATGTTGTAAATATTGACATTCGCGAACTAAAAAAATAGCCCTGGACAAAAATGGTGAGTAACTCCTCTTGAGAAGCTATAGTTCCAAAAGGCAGTTCTACAATAGCTACAAACCTATAAAATTAAATACATCAAATTGTGAACTGAACCGCACAATTTATGGAGGATCAAATCTCACGACATGTAGATGTTATGTTCAAAGATAATGCCCTACTGTGTCACATTCCAAGCAAGGCAATGGCATCACCATGGAGACAAGGAGATGGCGAATCATCAACTAGAAGTGCGTATTAATGTGTATAGTAAAGTTGCCTAGAAGGACCTTGACCTACTGCACGTGGCCAGTTTGTTAAAGTTATGGGAGACAGACCTAGAAATTATGGCCATAACTACCAAAGACCGAATCTATGGACCAAAAGAGCTGATAATGTTCGCCTTTCCTAGTGTACACTCCCGTTTTCCCCACACCTCTGCTGCCAGCCCCGAGTCCGAGTGACTTTGAGACAATAAAACTGGTTCATGTGGAAAAGGTCACCGGAAGCAGCTCGGAGTGAGTGGCGCGCGCTTGCCGTGTGACTCCGCCGTCATCGCCTTTACGCACGGTCGCGA
>KN474827.1:108903-120286 GCA_000787095.1 Periophthalmodon schlosseri
TCCTGCCCCTTTCCTGCGCCTGTCCTGTCACCTGCCGTACCCCAGCCCCTCTCCTGCTCCTGTCCTGCCCCTTTCCTGCGCCTGTCCTGCCACTTTCTTGCACCTGTCCTGTCACCTGCCGTACCACAGCCCCTGTCCTGCGCCTGTCCTGCTCCTGTCCTGTCACCTATCATACCCCAGCCCCTGTCCAACCCCTGTCCTGTCACCCGCCGTACCCCAGCCCCTGTCCGGTTTCTGTCCTGCACCGGTCCTGCTCCCGTCCAGCCCCCTCTCAGCTCCTGGCCAGCCCCTCTTCTGCCCCTGTCCTGGCTTTTTCCCTCCCCTCTGCTTCTGTCCACCCACCGTCCATGCCCCGCCCTGCACCCATCCGGCCTGTCTCCTGTCCCTGTCTCTTGCTGTATACACAAACCCCTGCTCCCGTCCTGCCCCTGTCCTGCCTCCCTGCCTCACACTGACTGTATTGATTGCGGTGAGTGCTTTATGTTAGCCACATGATTAGCACTGGCCCATACGTCATCATTAACACTTCACTGTGAATCACTTACAGATTAACTACAGCCTGTTTTATAGTCAGACGGACACCTCGTGCTAATATCGCTTAGCTGAACAATTTAAAAATGTTGAATCGTAATTTGTAGCAATGTAGCAATCTATTTTTAACAAGTTATATCATTAAATTTTTATGTAATCTGAAATGCCACTTTCCCAGTTAAGCTTTTAGCGCTGCTGTCTTCATGTTCAGATCTTCGTGTTGGCTGAACGGAAAACTAGCAAAGGATCATGGTCATTGTAGTTCTTTCTTTCTTGGCGTTCTGCTGCTAAAACAGATTTAAACATAAAGTAGGAGCAACGTTCTATGTAAGAAAGCAATAAAACAGAAAGACTTGCTCAGGAACTGGCAACCCAGGTTCAGTTGTGACTGTAGCAGGTTACGTACTGTTACTTTAACCAGCTAATTCTGCCGTAGAATTCTGACCTGCCCTCGACCTTAAGTTCCAAAACAAGCCAGGAGTGGGCGGCGGCGGCTCGGTAGCTCGAAGGTTAGCGGTTCGAATCCCGCTTTTGACGGAAACATCATCGGTTGAGCGGCCACAGGTCGGCGGTGCGATTCCGGCTCCCACGGATGAACGCTGTCATTGTGTCCTTGGGTGAGACACTTGACCCACCTCGCCCCCTACATTTGTGTGGGAATGTGTGGGTGAATGGGTGAGTGGTTCCTTGAGTGCCTTGAACGTCCAAAAGCGCTATATAAAACTATGACCATTTGCTGTTTATTGAAATTGAAACATATTTAACACATTTTCTGACACTGGGGCCCGAAGATGACGTCGATCTGTGTTTGAGTAATGGGGTTTTTGTGTTAAATATTAAATGTTATGACCCCATCCGCCCCTGTGAAAAGGCCACACAGGGGGGGACGTGTCTGCAGGCTACGAGCGGAGGAGAGGAGAGGGGACGGGTCACGTGATTCGGACAGCCAACGGGAGGCCGACGTCGGGAGGAAGTTTGACCTTATAACTGCGTGTCCCGCCCACACATGATACACAGCCTGCTTCTGTCTTTGTCTGTGGGACTGATGGAGAGTTGTAGTGTTCGAGAATAGGTTTAAATTTTTTTTTTCTTTCAAATTTTGCAATGTAAACAGTATGTGATTTATAGGCAGGCCCGAAAAGTGTTGTCAAGATACTAACATTTCAACCTTGATTTCGATACCGATTCCGCGATGATAATAAAAAAACACTTTTGAATCGTAGTACTTTCTCTTCTATTCCCATGTGGTCTTATATCTGTGTAATCCCTCAGTCGTCCAGTAGGTTCCGTAGTGGTCCGTGGGCGTAAACTAGTCTATGTGTCTTATACTTGTGAAAGATACAGCTCAACATCATTCTAAAGATATTCAGAAAAGGTTCATTTCTGTCCTGTGAATGTGACTTTTTTCTATGTGTCTATACTTGTGAAAGATACAACTCAACATCATTCTAAAGATATTCAGAAAAGGTTCATTTCTGTCCTGTGAATGTGACTTTTTTAGTATCTTACCTGCTCAAAGGAATATCTAGATTCGATACTAGTTTTAGTATTGATTAGTATCTGATTTTCGATGCTTTTGGCGACCCTCCTCCAGATTGTATTAATGTCATCATAGATTTGAAATAGATTTGTGTTTCGGTTTGACTGGTCAAGACGCAGCAGATTCCTTTAGAAAGTTATTTGTACTTGAATGGAAAGTAGTGAGTAGGAGTTCACCTTGGCAACAAACCAAGCAATCTAAAAAATAAAAATAAAAAAAATTGAGGGGTTGCACTTTTCAGATTTAAAGAAATATACAGGGTGTCCAAGTCTTTTTACAGTTAAAAAAAATTATTACAAAGGCCATTGATAAGATTTCTTAAGACTTAAGAATTAAATGAGGTGGAACGTCTATATGGGCACCTCAGATGTTCTCGGCCAACTTCTTTCTATCTAACATTGTCCCCTCCATGGTGGGTCTCTTCCATAGTTTGTTTTGTAGTTTCGTTCCGTCTGCGTATCCGATTTTGTCTCAATAAACTGATACACACTGTGCTTTCTCTCGAGGAGTAGCCATTTCTTAGGGGTTCATTCAAACGAACTTTAATCAACAGGATTCCTGACATCCAAAAACGCAATGTGATTAAAAACTTTTCTAACCACTGAGTACAATAGAACAAATCTAATTAATATGTCTTATCAATTGCATTTGTAATTAAATTTAAAAAATGTAAATAGACTTAATGGACACCCTGCATATAGTTTTTATTGTAGGCTTGATACATTGATCCCAAAACTGCAAAAAGAAAACAAAAGTGGGACTGTTACAACAGCATGATAAACGATAATATTGAAACTAACAACTGACACGATAACCTTAAAGCAGAGTTATCCCCAAACAACTGTTCTAAATACAAAAAATACACACATAGCAGAATGAAGATCATATCTGTAAGCCACAGAAGTGATTCATTTAACCCTCTGCAGCTAAAACAAAAATTTCCCCATTAGTACAACGAAAAAGTACGAGAAATATGGACCCCCAAAAACGATTGTTCCATCCGTCATGTACTGAACTATAAGTGGATACAGCATTCATCGTGAAAGGCCTACTGTCTAGTGAATTTTGAGGTTGCGGAGGAACTCACACTCCTACACTGACGATGTGAAGTAGGTTGGAAAGTAGGATGGAAAGTGCTGCTCGTGAGAAGATGCTGCACATGGGGTGAGACAGTGAGCGAGCAGTGGGGCAGATTTTGTTTGCGCTTGTCTACAACTACAACTAGAGCCTGCTGTAAATGTTTAAAATGTCTGTACTGGATTTTTTCATGCAATAAGCTCTTAGGGTCAAAATGAGACCACTGTGTGTAAAAGTTAAAGAGCGGGTATTTTACTTCTATGGAGTATTAACTGCTACATCACCATGTTATCTTTTATTGTTTTCAAAATGCTATGCTTGCCGAAAATAACTTATTAACATTTAACTTTCGTTTTTGACGTTGTGAGTCTCACCTCCCTTTGCTCCCCACATGAAAGCACTCGCTATCACAACACAATCGGCGTGCGTCCCGCTAACGAAACTGCTGCACATCGCGTCGCGTTTGTCAAGTTGTGGACAGATTTGTATCGTGTTTTTGTATGTTTATGGAGAATTGTTGCGTGGAAGCGTGGGCGACGTCGGCTTGTGGACGGAGCGTTGCACAGAAACATACTGCTTACCGTAAGGAGGGTTCAAATAAGGCCTGGGAGGGATCACAGAAATTCTCAAACACGCATGGACGACATCTGAAACCTCTTCAGGCATGTTTTTGATGAGGGAACAACGTTACAACATGGTAGAACGCTCAAAAACATCGATTTCGCGTAATGCTCCCTCTTTAAGGTTCACTTTTATTGATCTCTTTGGGAAATATGTCCTCTGCATTTGACCCATTCTTCTTCCCATTCTTTGACTAATCGATTCATCAAAAAAGAACAGCTGACTAGTGGACTTAGGACCGGGCATTTAATCAAGAGATTGTGAATCAGTCATGTCTAATCGCCAATGACATGGATGGGGTTTTTATTTGGGAGATTTAGAGCCAATCTTCTGTCAGACTTTGGTTGTTTTTTTTGTGTTAAATCAGTAATAAGAGCCATTTTGATTTTGTTTTTCAAAAGACTAAAAAAATCAAATCGAAAATTGAGAACAATGGGGCTACAGTAGCTCAGCTGGTACACTGTTCGCCCACTGATCCAAAGGTTGGCGGTTTGAATCCTGCTCTCGACATAAATATCATTAGTTGAGCGGTCAGATCCATTGACCCGGACCCACAATTCCAGTTCCCGCAAATGAATACCGTCATTGTATCCTTGGGCAAGACACTTAACCCACCTCGCCCCCAGTGTGTGCGTACACTGGTGTATGAATGTGTGTGTGAACGGGTGAGTGGTTCCTTGACGTCAAACGCTTTAAGTGCCTTGAAGATCATGCTACATTTTTCCTCCCATATTGCTCAGCCCTAAGTCAACTACTAAAATTAGCTGTTAGCATTAGCTGCAGGCCTAGCATACCCCACCTTTCCAGGCTATATCCTTCCCCATATGTTACATCTGACCTCCACGGCCCCTCCTGTGTCTCCGGTTGCTCCTTTAGCAGACCGGTCTCTCACATCTGGTAGTACTTTCTCTCTCTCTCTCTGCTCTCGTAAACCAGCTCTGCCCCTGACCGCTAACGACTGTCCCTCAGGCTCGTACCGGAGTAGCTTAACGAAGCACCGATCCCTCTGAAGTTTTTTTTTTTTTCTTCTCTTTTTGTAGTGAATTAAAGAGCGACTTGTCATTTTGATGAGTTATGGACCACATCGCGGTGGACTACAGCTTTGGTGTTGGAAGTTTTTGAAGTGTTGGTAGTACTGTTTCCGGCCATAATCAAGTTGTCCACTAGGGGATGCTCCAAAAGTGCCATTTTCAGCTTCGTGTATACATTCAGTTGGATTACATGGAGTTCGCTTCACAAGAAAACGAATTGCAGTGGCCCAAAGTTATTCCTCACTTACCTTGTGCATCCCGAGCATCCTAATTATTCACCATGTCACAGTAATGCTAACAACAACTAGCATGCTAAACGTGCACTTCCTGATTATTGGACAATAAAACACTTTCAAATTAGATGCAGAAAGTACACAGCAGACTTATTTTGACCTCAAGAGCTGCCCATGGTCCCGTCCTGGTTTAGTCCCATTTTTGTTGTGGTTTAGTCCTGATGTAGACTTGGTTTGAAAACACTTTCAATTAGATGCAGAAAGTACACAGCAGACTTATTTTGACCTCAAGAGCTGCCCATGGTCCCGTTCAGGTTTTGTTCCAAGTTAAGTCCTAGTTTAGTCCCATTTTTGTTGTGGTTTAGTCCTGATGTAGACTTGGTTTGATACTGGTTTAATCCTGGTTTAATCCCAGTCTATAATCATCTCTCAATCTGGACCTAGACTTGGTTTGATACTGTTCTAAAAAGTTCCAGTTTTGATGATTTGTTTGGTCCTGGTTTGATGCCGGTATAGTCCTGATGTAGAACTTTGGTCCTGGTCCTGATGCCGGTATAGTCCTGATGTAGAACTGGTTTAGTCCCATTCTAATCCTAGTTTAGCCATAGTCCAGTGATTCCAGGTTTAATTCTGGGTCAAGTCTTAGTTTAGTCCTAATTTTGACCCGGATGCCAGTTTAGTTGTGACGTACACTTGGTTTCATACTGTTCTAATCCTGGTTTAGTTCCAGGTTATGTCCTTAAATCCTAGTTTAATCCCAGTTTTGATGTGGTTGACTTGGTCCTGGTTCGATCCTGGTATGGTCCTCATGACTTGATATGACCCTGTCCTAGTCCTGGTTTAGTTATGGTCTAGTCCAAATATAGTACCATACATTTGAACCAGTGATTTCAGGAGACCCAGGGCCCTCACAAACGGCCCTGAGTGTTGGCAAAATGATCACATGGAAGTAGGTCATATGGACAGCTCCACACAGAATTCTCTCAGTTCAAAACGCCTTCAGTGGTTTTCCAGGAATCTCTTTGAAAAAACGTGAATGCCCTCAGCCGTGTTTATTTTGTCTTTTCGGTTTTGTTGTGAATAGAACCAGAGGGTGAGAGAACTGTGTTATGAGGCTAAAATCAAAACACGCATCTACAGGAAATATCAAAGCCAATATGTCCAAAGTAAATCAACCAAAACACCTTGAGATGATGCGTTATGGGGGATTATGTGGTAGTATAACTTTATTAAGATGGTATTTTCTCAAGAATCAGAATGTGCTAAGAGTTGGGACCTCGCCTGCCCAATTCCATGGAAATACTAAGTTAAAACCATACTTCGGAACTTTCTCCATGGAGCTAGGTAAGTTTTATGCCATACTGTGGAATATTGTAGCCAAAGGAACAGCATTTCCATGGAAAGAAGAGTTAGGTTTGTGGAGATGCAAGCCCTCTCACAGTAAAAATGCCTGTTTGTATAAGTATATGTTTTTTCCGGTGCAATAAAAAGAAAATGAAAATGGAAAAAAGAGAAACAAACAAAACACGCTATATTTTTTGGCTAAAAACGTATGTACCGAAGCTGGACGGGGTTCTGCCGCCTGCTTGTCACTGTTTTGCCTGCAGTATTCCACAGTACGGCATTAAATCTTTCTATCTCCATGGAGTCAAGCAGGCGATGCCTCTAAGCCAAGTTACAGATCAGATCAGTGGAGAGGAGAGCGCTCACAGTAAGAATGCATGCTTTTCAGGGTATTTCTTTCGGTAGTAAAAATACCTGCAGTTTAATAAATATAAGGTTTAATGCCATACTGTGGAAAATACCAGGCACTGTGGAGACAAGCGGATGGCGAATCTTCCACTGGAAAAGTTACATAGCACACCTTTAATAGTTAAATTATAGTTAAAGTAAAAGTAGTTTGTTCTACACAATATACCTTATGTCTTATAGTTATACAGGCCAACTTTTATTTTTCCTAGACAGTTCCCCCTGTTTACGAGATGGGAATTCAACCAGGACTTTTTCCATAATCCAGAGCCCAGCCATCCAGACCACTGCTCATCCTCCCGTAGTGTTTACAGTAATCACATAGCACCACCTGCTGCTACCACTATCACTACTACTACTACTACTACTACCACTACTATGGATGTTACTGTACATATATGTCTTTATTTGGGTCAGGGTCTCCGCTGGCTCCCCCATGCCCCGCCAGTGTAAACAAGTGTGCTTCCAATTACCCAAGTGGAGCGTCGGCCATCTTGAACTGACTAGAGAGCTGGAATGCGCAGTGGTTTTACTAGCTCTATAAGCTTTAATTGGAGTTTTTTCATTACGGTTGAACTCTACTTTGGTGAGAGTATAGTTTTAAAGCGGGGAGGGAGCGCGTGGGATGAAAGTAAACAAAAATGAGAAGGTTGCCAGGTTGTAAACATATGGCAGTGAAGTGGAGTGTATATTTAAGTTGAATCAGCAAACTGGAAATTGTGTTTTTGGACAAATATTTAGGTTGAGATTGAAATGGTAATGTAAGAACTGTTTTAAAGGGCCCATAAAATGAAAACACTCTGTTCCACCTCGTGATGTCAGGTGGTAATACAGGAAGTGCTCTACTATGTTTTTAAACTGCACACGCCTTCACTAGAATCATTTGGATGGTTTCAGCCCTGGTAAAAAGTAGCTGTTAACTTCAAAACTACCACTTCATGACATCACAAGGTGGAACAGGGCATTTTGAGATGCAAACCTAGTAATCCAGGATTACTCAAACGTGTGAATGAAACAAAACACAACTCCAGGTATGTTTTTGCTCTCTCAATCACACCCTGTGCCTCTGTCTCAGCCCTATAACAATGTGTGGATGGTTGCAGGCGGAAGGCTTAAAAATCTGCCACATCACTGTGACTTGATAAGCAGAAAGACATGAAAACATGTTCTATTATTGCATCCATAGATTGTTAGACCTGATTTGTACAACTGTGTATTCCAACTCATGTTTAATCTCATATCAAAGGCGCTGTACCTGATTTTTACTGCGTTAAAAACATGAAAAACAGAACTAGTTCATTTTAACTGTTTACAATGGTCCAAAGTGATTCCTCATTTACCTCATTATAAGCACGTTTCACAACTTTAAGAAACCAGAGTGAGAAATTTTGCCATCACAGTAATGATGACAAGAACTAGCATGCTAACTGCACACTTCCTGATTCTCAAATATTAAAACGCTTTATAATTAGACGCAGACAGCACGCAGTGGACATATTTTGACCTCAAGTGTTGTACTGTGCCTCAAGTACATGGAAAAAAAAATCAGATACAGGCCCTTTAATAGCTGGATTCCGTCGTGCTAAAGATCTCAGCGGACTCTCTGAAATAATTACACTTTTTCCCAGAGGAGTTTAACTGATTACGTCCTCTTTCTAATCCCCCTCTCCTTCCCTCTCTCCTCCTCTTCCCTTACAGACAGTAGAGAATGGGCTGTGTCCAATGTAAGGATAAGGAAGCAGCTAAACTGACGGACGACAGGGAGACCAGCCTGTCGCATAACTCCGGCTACCGCTATGGCTCGGAGCCCACCCCCCAGCATTACCCGGGCTTCGGCGTCACTACCATCCCCAACTACAACAACTTCCACAGCGCCGCCACGCAGGGGGTCACCGTGTTCGGAGGGGTCCACAGCTCGTCGCAGTCCGGCACGCTACGGTCCCGCGGAGGAACAGGTGAGCGTGGTTCTGTGATTTGTTAAAGGGCCCATATTACGCTGTTTTCTGATCCATGTTCTGATGTTGTTTCCTCATCACAAACATATCTGGAGTTGTGCTTTGTTTCATTCATGTTTAACACACAAACCCTGCATATTTAAGCTGAGTTCTTCTCTCAAGCTGAAAACACTCTGTACCACCTTGTGATGTCATGCGGTGATACAGGAAGTGCTCCACTGTGTTGTTAGACTCCATACACCTTCACTAGAATCATTGTGATGATATGAGCTGGAATTACCAATCTCTACTGAACTAAAGGTAAAATGTAGCTGTTAACTTGAAAGCTACTCTTCATGACATCACAAGGTGGAACGTCTGCATCTCCATTTTCTTTGGAGATGCAGACGGACTAATAATAAAGGGTTACTCAAACATATATGAATGAAACAAAACACAACTCCAGGTATATTTTTGAGGAGGTAACAACATTATAACATGGCTTAAAGCTCAGAAGAGTCAATTTTGTGCAATATAGGACCTTTACATATGTTAAAATAGTGAGAATTGTGAATTTAAGCTTGATTTGAGTAACCACATGCCATAAGAATAATAACTTTGGGAAATCTTATTTTATAGATTTATCAAAATGCATTCAGTTTGGTGTTTTGGTTCTGCTTTGGTTTTTGAAAACTAATTGGTTTAAACCTAAAACGACTCTATGATCTGAAAGAAAAACTTGTATGTGTCCACTATCTGCAGGTTAAGGCTCTGGCAACTGCACATTATTGCTTGTCTAAAATACAGCTTACTAAATCAATTTGTGGTGCAGTGAGTTAAGTGCTTGCCAACCAACTGGGAGGTAGCCGGTCTGAATATGATCCAGCTGCATAACCCTGTCTCTTAGCAAGACACCTCTCACACAAGGCTTATGGTAAAGTTATCCAAGTGTAGTTTACTACTATTGGCAACGGTGCATGTTGATTTTTAAGCCCTAGATAGAATATGTTATAAGTCAGGTGATTTATAAATCGTTTGACTTGACTTTTTCGCTTCCTGAACAAACATTGGGTGTAGTTTTTGGCATCATCTGGTGGAGGAATAGCAGATTGCGATTCCAAGCAGCAGAGCCCGCAGACAGTTATTACGGTGAGGAGATGCTATGGAACGAGGTCACTCTATGATGAGGTCACAAAACCCATTAATTTCTGACACTGTAATAAATGTACCTGCTTTTCTCATAATATTCTGAGTACAGGCTCCAATATAAAATGTTATGACTCTCCACCAGCACTGTGTAGATTGTCTGGTCTGGGCACCCGTAGAAACAAAACCATGGCAACTGCTGTTTAGTGACATTTTGAGATACTATTTATGTACGTAAAATGATTAGTTTGAACTGAAATCATTTTCTATTGTGTGGTTTTTAAGGTTGCACACTGCATTCTGAAAAATGCGACTAACAGCAGTTTTGACCACAGGTAGTCAGTCAAGGCAGTCTGTGAGTAGGCACTGGACTTTTTATAGACTTACGATGTAAAATAGTGCTCGTACGAAAATGCTGACTTTTGGAAATCTCCATTTAAAATCTGGCAGGTCTGTGGGTATTTCTGATTGGTTTCGACAGGCTCTTTTCACAGTGGCACAATGTAAAGACGGGCAGCGATAATTGACAAGACGTTAAAACTTTGCATGTAGGAACTGTAGCCTGCGCTCTGACAGTTTTAAAAAGGTATTACAATCACAACTGAACCCGCGTTGCCATTTTTTTTTCTCTTTCTCAGTACACGGACAGGCCATGCCTCGTGTGAAAGCTCAGAACCTTAATGTTTGGCGGCAGGTGCTGGGGTTTAAGTAGTGACGATTCAGATCAGAGAGAGGCATTTTAGGTTTAAAACAACTGGATTTCAGCATTGAAACTGGCAACCCAAATGAGACTCATATGAGGCTCATTGCGCTTTCTGGCTGGATAATCGTCTTGAACCAAAACACCAAATTATAACATTAACAACATTACATCAGTACACCAGTAAGATCTATATTTAATTTATTATGTTTACCTCACGACTGCAGGGACACAGATGGACTATTCAAAAACAAACACAAGCGCCTCGTCTCAGTTTTTACCTTTTTACTTGATCGAAACCAAAGAGCCAATCAGGAGCGAGGTTGTTAAAGGTACACACCCCCTCCCGCCCGCGCTGCTGGTTTAACAGGGGCGGACACATAGCAACGAGGCTGTCAATCAACCTGTTGCTAACGCTAACAGGAATGACCTCGTAGAAAACGTGCCGGATTTGTCGGTTATTAATGTCCATATCTTAAATTAGGGACAAAATAGAGAAATAAAAACTCTAAGATCACGTAGAGCGGGTTAATACGAACATTTTAAGATCAAAATGACGAGGCTAACAGTAGTAGCAGCTAGCTATGTTCATTTATGGTTCCATCCATATTAGCCTGCACTACACGAGACATATGAATAACTTATAGCCCATATGTTTATTGCTCCTCTCCTCAGCAGTCGGAATGTACTTGGCTAAATACAGAATTCTAGGTTTACTTTACGCTATTGTCCCGTGTTTACTGGACTCAAATCACGCTACAGTTTGTTTAGAAGCTAACAATGCTCTGTAATTTGACTGCGGACTCCAAACCGAAAACATT
>KN474827.1:120345-132877 GCA_000787095.1 Periophthalmodon schlosseri
GGGGCCCCTGGGGGAATGTGGCTCCTATTACAAACAAGGCAATAAAACACTAGCTTCTTTTAACTGTAGTCACTCTGCATATAATGGTGGACTGATGGAGCCCACTGCATTCTTACAAGATGCTCATAATAATCGGCTTTTGGTTCACACAATGGCTCGGATGTTGAACGTTCATTTAACACTGAGCAGTTTTGACCGGCTTACGCGATGCAGTTTTGTTATTTCACCTACACTTAGAAATATAGGAAGAAAGTAAAATAATAATCGAATAATATTTGTGTCGAAGTCATTTTGCGGTGTAATGGTAGTCGTAGAAGTATATTCGCTAAATTGTAGTGCTAGTTGAAGTAATAGTACTCATTGCTGTAGTATAGTCGTAGTTGCTGTTGTACTTAACTAGTATTTGCCGTGGTAGTGGTTGCATTTGTAGTAGTAATAGCAGTAGTTCTTGTAGTTGCACTATTAGCCGGTAGCAAGTTTTAAGTATATTTGGTAGCTTTAGTCGCAGTCACACTCATCATTTTAAAGGGGGCATATTCTGCAAAATCAACATTTCGGAGCTTTTAACCGCGTTCTAACTGTTGCGTCTTCTCATTTTCCCACCCGAAGTTGTATTTAGAGTGATTCATGCATGTTTGAGTAATCTCTATTCTCCTGCATTCAAGACGTCATTGCTCTGAAATGTCCAGTTTTCCCCTAGCCCCCCCATACACTTAAACTCAGTCAGCATGCTCACTTATTTTACATCATTTTTTAGACCAGTAATGTCTAAATTATGACATAACAATCCACAGGTGTCATAGATTATAACTATATAGCAGACAAAAGCACAATATGTCTTCTTTAAGTGAGTGTAAAGATTGTAGGACAGTAGTTTTCTTGAGTAGCAGTCAGCTGGTATGGGGCGGTCAGCTGGTATGGTCTCCTCCATAGGTTGTGTTCTTGGGTTAGTGTGGTTGACCGGGGCCTGTCATGTGTCACAGGTTTGTCCTAAAGGGAGATTGTGCTGTAATTAAGAACAGTGCGTGTGCAGAGTCAGCTAAAGACAGGCCTATAAATACGCAGCACCTCAGGCCAGCGGCCAAGTGCACACACCAGACACATCTTAGCAGCAGGTCTGGAGCAGATCAATAAACACTGTGGATTCTACTTAGAATGTTGAAGTTATGTGGGATGGGGGTTAGTAGTGCACAACAAAAAGGTCCCAAGTTCAAGTTCCCATAAGATAACCTAAAACTTGCCTGTCTTATCTTGCGTTAACAAAAAACATGTAAAATTTGGGACTATGAGACTAAAACAGGACTTAACCAGCACCAAAGTCTATAAACGGTAACTAAACCAGGACTTTTGAGGCTAAATCAGAACCAAACCAGGACTAAACATAAGCCTATGCTACAACAAAATTAAACCAGGACTTAACCAGAAACAAACCAGTGCTAAGATAGAACTAAGCCAGGACTGAACCAGGGATAAACCAGGGCTGAACCAGCACTAAACCTGGACTGAACCAGGGCTAAACCAGGGCTGAACCAGGACTGAACCAGGAATAAACCAGGGCTGAACCAGCACTAAACCTGGACTGAACCAGAACTGAACCAGGACTAAACCCAGACTAAACTAGACGGCCAACTACAACTTAATCAAACCTAGTCTTAACCAGGATTAAACCCGGACTGAACCCGGCTGAACCAGGACTAAAGCAGGACTAAACCCAGACTAAACCTGGACTAAACCCGAAGGCCAACTACAACATAATTAAATCTGGACTTAACCATGGTTAAACCAGGACTGAACCAGGACTGAACCAGAACTAAACCAGGACTAAACCAGGACCAATCTAGGAGGAAACCAGGCAGGGTATGGTATTCCTGACCCAAAACCTGGCCCAGATGTGAGCCAACCAACAATTCTATCTGAATGACTCCACAAAAATAAAACACAAAATCAAAAACACTTTACTCGATTGGAATGTGAAAAGAACCAGTTGACAAGTTAATCCTCCACCCAAAATGTTGTCATCGCACGAAGCATGGCTGCGGTCCACTCAGATCTGGGTCAGTCCAGTATTTGCTAGCATTTGTACCAGAACGTAACGGCTAATGTTAGCGACCTCGGCTAGCTGACACTCTCTAGCCCGCGTAAGCCACCTCATCTGCAGCACATCCAGTCTGCTCCGGGCTTATTTACATAACTCAGATCAATAGCATTGCTTCGTCCAGCTGTGTGCCGTCATATTAGCCGCTATCGACGAAGCCTTTGGAAGAATAGTAACTGGTGGTCCATGTGTAAACCATCTGACATAACTAGAGCCAAAAGGTTACAGGCGCTTTCTAGAACTTGAAGAGCTGGCCTACTGACAATATTGCTTCTTTTTTTTTTATTCTGAATTGAACTTTTACACCAGAATTAGGCTAAAAAACATAGCTCTTAGTTAAAAGCAAGATATAGACTAGTATACGCCCATGGACCGGGATTACACAGATAAGAAAGTACCGTGATTTAACGTTGAAAATCACATTCTATTGTCTTAAGAATGTTTATCAGTATCATCGCGGTATCGGAATCAGCACTGAGTATCGAGTCTGTTCCTTAGCATCGAAATCCAGTTTGAAATTTTAGTATCGTGACAAACTTTGCAGCGAAGGCAGTTTAAGCGCAGAAACGCACAAAGCTTTCGCAGGGCGTTTGACCCTTGAGGCAATCGCACACACACCGCAGTCATACATACTAGGCAGCGTGGGTGGAGTGTCTTGCCTAAGGACACAACAACACTTTCCGCTAGAGCCATTGCTGCCCCACTGTGGTATTCCCAGCAGTCTCACATCCAAGTAATAACCAGGATCGGCCTTGCTTAAGTTCAGAAGTCTTTATACAGCACAATTCGTAATTCAAAGGCATTCAAAGTGCTTTACAGAATAAGAAACACATTAAAATCACAATACAGACAAATAAAAACGCAATTAATCATGAAATGGCTCATGCCGGTGTATCTCCATGAGCACATTGTCCTCTCTGTAACAGCCCGGGAGAATGCAGTGACATCACATGTACTGCCCCCCTCCCTCTCTCACACACCACATGTTTGCTGTTGTGCGTCTGCTCACAGGAGTGACTTTGTTCGTGGCCCTGTACGATTACGAGGCTCGCACCGAAGATGACCTCAGCTTCAGGAAGGGCGAGCGCTTCCAGATCCTCAACAGCACGTAAGTCACAACACGGTCCACGCTGCAAGACACACACACACAGTCAGACAGACGTCGTGCTCGGTACTAGGGCCGTCAAAAGTATCCGAGGTAAGTTGCTAATCGATACTGAAATGAGTATCGAAAGTAGATGGTAAAAAAAAAATCACATAATCAAGACAAAATTTGACTTTTTAGAATAATTTTGAGCTTTATCACAACAGACCACAAGGTAACAAAGAAAGTACTATTATTTTTAAATGATCATTGTGGTATCGAAATTTGCATCGTGTATCGAGACTATTCCTTAAAATCAAGTTTGAAATTTCAGGATCTTGACACTGACACTACTTACTACTGCAAGTCTACTACAGTTTACTTATAATATGCAGTAGTAGCAGTAACAGACACAGTGTTGCATACCTACATGTTTATCTTTGTAATAAATACTTAAAGCCACACTGTGTAACTTTTTAGCAAAAAAAAGAGACCAAAACAAAAGGTTTTTTTTGTTTATTGCACTGAAAAACATAGAAAAACATGCATCCCTTATCCATCTCCATAAACTTTTATTTGGCCTGGACTAGAGCAGGGCCTCTTCTTGCTTGTCTCCATGGAAATGTTATTCTTTTGGCCATAATCTTCCACAGTATGACATAAAACTCATCTATCTCCATGGAGAATGTTCCAAAGTATGGTTTTAACTTTCTTTTTCCGTGGAATCATGCAGGTGACGTGCATAAACGTCCAGGAAGTTACATACTGTAGCTTTAAAATAAAAGTATCACATTAGTGTCACATTAGTTCATTGAAAAATCATAAGTTGCATTTCTTCGTGTCTGCAGGCTGTATCTGTCGTAACACATAAATAACCTGTGTGTACTGCTCTGTTTCAGGGAGGGGGACTGGTGGGAGGCGCGCTCTCTCACCACAGGAGGCACCGGATACATCCCCAGTAACTATGTGGCCCCCGTGGACTCCATCCAGGCCGAAGAGTGAGTCCGACTCTAGCCTACGCGTGCTGTGGCATAAACATATCTATACAAGGAAATATCCAAATATGATTGTTTTGCGTTCCCTCCTCTGTGTACAGCTGGTATTTCGGAAAACTAGGCCGGAAGGATGCAGAGAGGCAGCTCCTGTCCAACGGCAACGCTCGGGGCACTTTCCTTATCCGAGAGAGTGAGACCACCAAAGGTATGAACGGACTGGAGTAGGTCGTGTTCATTGTAGAATCCCTATTGACTTTATTCGGCCCCGCCCAGTCTTGCGTAAATGCGACTGGACCGCGCTTTCTTTGTGGTGGCACTTCCGGTTAAGCGGGAATCCCGTTAATTTCAATAGAGAATTTGGGAAAAGTTTTGCCGCTAAAATATCAACACTGCTCTGATTCTCTGGGAAGACTTTAAAACGGCTCTGTAGTCCATATAGAACTTATGTACTGTCAAGATCGGCGGCAAAATAATCCAACCCGAAAGACGACGCCCCCAAGGCAACTTTTGGAATAAGATGAATAGTTTAAAGTGCGTACGGCAGCGTAGACAACTACTTTCACTAACACCTACGTCATTGTATTTGAGGTTCTAATGAAAATCTTGCTTAGTTTTTTCAACGTTTTAAATGTTTGGTGAAATTTATCGTCTTACTCCCTGGTTGGACACAGGGAGCAGATATGACATACGTAGAGGTCATTTCACAAGTGTTAACTAGCAACCATAACGTAAACAAGGACCAAAACGGGTCTACTGACACAAAAAGATCTCTGTTAAATGAAGGTTTAAACTTTAAAGTGTGTTGCTTGTGTGTAAATTGTCCCTGTATTTTTCATGGAATAGGTGTGGGATAAAGTGTCGGTGACATAGGTGCACAAAGCCTATTTCATTTTAGAACTCAGCACAACTTCCTGTTTCACAAACTGCCCCTTAACTCATGTAAAACTATAATAGAGACTTAGCACTGGTTTCTGGTTTATGGTTAATTTGTCTGTAATTACTGGGCCTATCCACATGAAACAATCACTGACATGAAGTTAAATGTTTAACTTCTAAAAAACACTTTACTATGAAACATGGCATTATTCAAACATTCTGACACAATTGTTGTCTGTGGGCAGTGGTGGAATGTAACTAAGTAAAAGTGGTAAAGTACTGTACTTAAGTAAAGTACAGATATCTAAAATTTTTACTTAAGTTCATTTTAAAGTGGATACTTTTACTTCACTTGAGAGATGGTGTTTTTTCTGCTCCACTACATTTTTTTACTGGACCGAAAAGTGAAAGTATTTTTTATGACTGCGTGAGACCTGCTGAAAAGGCTGAGGGTTTATTTTTAACACGTCTGTAATTTGAGCAAACAACAATATAAAAATCAAAACAAAACAGCAGGAAAAAAAATCTATTTAATTGTTTCTGTTGAAAAAATTCAGCACAAATCGTTATCACATTTGAAACCTTATAAAACCTCAAAATCTGCACTGCAATACTTTTACTTTTACAATACTTTTACTTTTTACTCTTCAAGTACTTTAATACTTTTACTTAAGTAGATTTTTTCATGTGATATTTTTGCTTTTACTTGCGTATTTTTTGCTCCGGTATCTGTACTTTTACTCAAGTAACAAAATTGAGTACTTCTTCCACCACTGTCTGTTGGAAGGAATTCAGTTTTTATTTTTATTTCATTCATTCCTTAAAACATAATAAGGTTCAATATTTATGAGCAAATTGTTATAACTGAAGACAAAATTAAAAGTAACTAAAATAGAGTTGTATAGATCTGTACCCTCCATCTGAAATTATGACATCAAATTCTTAAATATCATGAATCCAACCTATTTTTTCCATATAGATTTTGGATTTGGAGTTTGGACGGTGGCATGTTCTGGTAGAAGATGTAGTTTTGAAATGAAACCCGAGGAGAAATCTTGAGTTTTGGTTTCAGAGCAGGGCGGCTGGTACAGACAGGTTGGAGTGGGAAGACGAAAAACTTGTGATATGCCAAAACACGAAATGGCCAAATGGCAAAAGCAACAGTCATATTTGAAAACAGGAACTTGAAAAAAACATTACTGGGACCAGGTGAACAGTTCCCAGAGTATATCTACTTTTGGCACGTCTATACCTACATATTCATATCAAATAACCTGTATTTGGTTGGTTGATGTACAAATGAGCTTATACCACGGTCCCAAGCCTGCGTGCTGATCTAGTCCTGGTCTAGTCCTGGTCTAGTCCTGGTTAGTTCTGGGTGTTGTTCCAACTTAGACCCAATTTTGATGTGATGCGTGTGAACAAGTAGAGAGGCAGTACAAAATTCTTACCCACTGACTGTTTCTTTGGTTTCTTTAATTCTTTAGAGACTCATGTGAGGCTCATTCTGCTTTCTGATTGGATAATCGTCTTGAACCAAAACACCAAATTATAACATGAACAACTCGGCCATCACGTCTAATGTTTTTGTAATTAATAATGAGTCAGCCTTACAACTGTTATCAGTAAGAGTGATATTTGAGGGACACAGCTACGTCTTGTCAATGGAATTTAAAATAAAAATCTTCCATACAGTTCCTTTTAAGCAGTAAGAAAAGTCCTAACACCTTCCCTTTTGTTTCCGTCCTGTAGGGGCCTACTCTCTGTCCATCCAGGACTGGGACGACATTAAAGGAGACCATGTGAAGCACTACAAAATCCGCAAATTGGACAACGGGGGCTACTACATCACCACCAGAGCGCAGTTTGAGACGCTACAGCAGCTGGTCCAGCATTACTCCGGTCAGTACCATCCTCACACTGCAGACTTAAATACACTCTATATATAGAAATACACTCTATATACTTAAATACACTCATATTTTATCTAACCCCGATCAGATCCATGGGGGAATAGGAATTGTTTTGTTGCTGTTTTGGAGCCTTTCTCATCCCTCTTGAACCAGCCTCCCGAGAGTAATTCTGAATGAATAAGGAACATGTTCTGCCCCTCTAAAACCTGGACAGAGCCACCATGATATGAGGCCAGCCATGTGTTTGTGATCAGAAACACCTGGCTTTGTATATAGTGACAATATGCAACTTTTTAGCCAAAAAATAAAAAAATAATAATTTTATTTTATTTCGTTGATTTTGTTGCACAGAAAAACATGTGTGCTTACTCTGACTCTTACTTGGCCTGGAGGAGGGCCTCCCCCTACTTGTTCCCTTGGAAATGTTGTTCCCTTCTTTATAATCTTCCACAGTATGACATAAACCTCATCTAGATCTTTGGAGAATATTCCGAAGTATGGTTTTAACTTCCATAGAATCATGAAGGTGACGTACCACCTCCAAAAAGTTACTTACTCTATTATTAATATGGCCAGTGCAGCTTGATGTCACATAGTACTTGAAATTGCAGCGACCACTCGAAGTAGCACACTCTGTTTTTACTGTTTTTATCCAGAAAGATGATATGTAGCAATTTGCAATAAAATGAGCAGGAACAGTAGACAATGCTATTAAAACTAAATGCACACGGTTTAGTATAAAAAAGTAGATTTAGTGTTTTTGTTCCACTTTATATTATAACACGCTATTTTCTGATCTATGTTATCATTTTGTTTCCTCAACTCCAGGCATATTTTTGATGTGTTTTGTTTAATCCACTCATGTTTAACACACAACCGCTGCATATTTAGGCCGAGGAAGCGCTCCATTGTGTTTTTAAACTCCATACACCCTCACTAGAATCATTTGGATAATTTCAGCCCTGAAATTGCCGATCTCTACTGAACTAAAGGTAAAAAGTAGCTGTTAACTTGAAAACTACCGCTTCATGACATCACAAGGTGGAACAGAATATTTTGAGCTGTAGAGATGTAGACAGACTAATAATGCAGCACACAAGGTGGACAGAATATTTTGAGCTGTAGAGATGTAGACAGACTAATAATGCAGCATTACTCAAACATGTGTGAATGAAACAAACACAACTCCAGGTATGTTTTTGAGGAGGTAACAATATTGTACCATGGCTAAAAGCTCACAAGAGCCAATTTTATGTAATATATGACCATTAACCTCTCCTCCTCTCCCTGTCTGCCCCTGTCTGTCCCTATTTCTCCCTGTCTGCCCCTGTCTGTCCCCGTAGCCCGAGCCGCGGGGCTGTGCTGCCGCCTCATCGTCCCCTGTCACAAAGGCATGCCCCGCCTCACAGACCTGTCCGTCAAAACCAAAGACGTGTGGGAGATCCCCCGAGAGTCTCTGCAGCTCATCAAGCGCCTGGGCAACGGACAGTTCGGAGAAGTCTGGATGGGTACGTACTGTATGTGCACTTGCGCTACTGCCAATACTGCCCCATACTGCGCTCGCGTGCTTTCACTTGTACTACCACTACTGCCCCATACTGTGCTTGTGTACTCGTACTACTATTATTGCCTTATACACACACACATCTGGATGGGTATGTACAGCATGTGTCCGTGTACTACTGCTACTACTGCCCCATACTGCGCTCGTGTACTTGTACCATTACTACTGCCCCATACTGCGCTCGTGTACTTGTACCATTACTATTGCCCCATACTGCACTTATATACTTGTACTACTACTACTACTACTGCCACATACATATCTTGATGGGTGTTTACTACTACTACTACTACTACTGCCCCATACTGCAGTTGTGTACTTGTACTACTACTGCTGCCTTATACACACACATCTGGATGAGTGTAAACTACGCATGTTTATTTATTTTATTCATTTATTTATTTATTTGACTGGGACAATGCTAATGAACAGACATGATACAACATGAATATAAACACACCCGATTATAACCAAAAGCTAATTTCCATTCGCTGTCACAAAGGGCTGGGGTCCTTGTACTACTGTGCTTGTGTACTACTACTACTACTACTACTTCTACTACTACTACTACTGCCCCATCAACATACTTGTATTAGCACTGCTGCCTGATACAAACACATCTGTGCGCTTGTGTACTTGTTCTACTACAACTGCTACATTTGTACTTGTACTACCACTACTACTGCCCCACACTGCGCTCGTGTACTTGTACTACTACTACTACTGCCTTTTACACACACAGGGAGGAGGACATGGCTAAACATACCCAGCATGTTGGGTCATCTGCAGCTAACACCCAGATACTGTTACTTACAATCAAGCTCACAGATTTGAACCAGTTTAGCAGTATTTGATCATGTACGCACTGAAGTGAAGTGAAGTGAAGTGTAGGGGTGGTACCAGTACTAGTACAGTACTGGGGGTAGTAGTACTAGCACAGATTGCATCAGTACTAATATAAGAAGTAGTACATTTGGGTGGTACTGCAAAGAATACTTCTCACATTGGGTCATCGAGAGCTGACGTCCAGATAATGTTCCCTGCAGTGAGGCACAGAGATTTGAACCAGTAGTTTAGCTCAAGCGGCTGAAGTGGAGTCGTTGTAGTAGGCCTAGTATTGACAGAGGCTATATTAGTACTCAGAGCAGTTCCTGTGATTACTGTTCTGAGCTTTCACGTGAGGCCTGTCCACGTACTGAGAATGAGTAAAACTTGTATGTGTCTCTATCTGCAGGTTAAGGCTCTGACAACCCAGGTTCAGTTGTGGTTTTCATATATTTTTTTAAGCGAAACAGCGCAGGCTACATACCGTTCCTGTGTAGACCCACTGTGTACTTTTTAGCCAAAATATAGACTAGAATAAAAGCATATAATTTCATTTTATTGCACTGAAAAATAAACAATTTACTCTTATTGTGAGTGGGCTTGCATCTCCACAAACCTGCAGGAGGGCCTCTTCCGGCTTGTTTCCATGGAAATGTTGTTCCTTTGGCTATAATCTAACACAGTATGACCTAAAATGAATCTCCATGGAGAATGTTCAGAAGTATGGTTTTAACTTTCTGTTTCCATTTAATCATGCAGTTCACATTACACCTTCAGAAAGTTACACTGTTGCTTTAAGTCCTGGTTAGTCCTAGTTTAGACCTGGTTTTGTCTTAAATTAGACCTGATTTAGTTCATTTAAATGACACATTATTATTGTTATATTGTTGTTCCCTCATCAAAAACATACCTGGAGCTCCATTTTGCTTCATTCACGCTGATTTCATAACTCCATTAAGCTAAAGTCGTCTTCTCTGAACACTCAAAAATGTTCTGTTCACATTTTGCCTGTTTTGTTGCATCACAGATAAAACTCTGGACTTTTCCAGCAGTTTATAACTCCAGAAAACATCTCCGAACTCATTCTGCACTCAAGTTGTGTTCACGAGGAACGCACGGCTCTATTAGCATTTCATTCACGGGGAAAATGACTTCATTTGTTTATTTATTGTTGTTCATCCCTGTTGCTGCCAGTAGTGGGAGCTCTAATGCATAAATACCTCATTGGAAATGGAGGTGAATTAGAAAGTATATTTTCCAAATGTAGGCATTATTTTAAGTTAGAAAATGTGAAATTCTTATCCCAAGGTGAGCAAAAGTTTAAAAGTGAATTGAATTGTCCTTTGAAGTGCTACTTGATGCAAGCAGCAGCACATCTTCTCTGCTTTTATACCTGAACGTGTTTTGTCTCAGGCACCTGGAACGGCACGACCAAGGTGGCGGTGAAGACGCTGAAGCCGGGCACCATGTCTCCAGAGTCGTTCCTGGAGGAGGCTCAGATCATGAAGAAGCTCCGGCACGACAAACTGGTGCAGCTGTACGCCGTGGTGTCCGAGGAGCCCATCTACATAGTCACCGAGTACATGAGCAAAGGTACGTCAGCACGCCACATAGTAGGGCTCTAGTCGATCTGAGTACTTTTCTAGCCGCATACTTTTACTCCCGCTCGAGTAATATTTTTATACAAGTGACAAAAGCTTTTTGTCGACAATACGAAATGATTTGAACATTTTTGTTTCTTGCACCGCTCCTTTAGATATGATTTAGTTTGTTCCATTTTTGTGTCTGTCCTTCGAAAATACAGATTTTGTGTTTTGTGTGTTTTACGTCAACTTAAAATTATAAGTCACATGTTCTATCCAGACAGTTACTCTTTAAGTTACTCTTACTTGGATAAATATTTTGTCCTTCTACTTGAGGAATATTACTTTGGGAGGTAACATTACTCTTACTTGAGTACAATTTTTGGCTCCTCTACTCACCTCTGGACATGTCCCGCCGATTGATTAATCTACTAAAGCTCTCAAAACTATTACGTATCTCTATGTATCTGACCCAAGCTGCACTTACAAGACGACACCTGCAGGGGGGGTTCATGCAAAAACTATTTATGCAGAAAAAAAGTACTAGCTGCACTTAAAGACGACACCTGCAGGGGGGGTTCATGCAAAAACTATTTATGCAGAAAAAAAGTACTAGGAAACAATGTATGTATATAAAGATAAAAAAAATTAAACTTGTGAATCATGAGTTTAATACAAATTTTGTTTGACTAAGACTCCATCGACCGATTAATCGAATAAACGACTTAAGAACCAGAGCCCAACCAGACAGAAGTGTTATGTACCGCCAACACTCCCCCACACTCATGTATGTACCTGTTCTGGAGGCCTATGTGCATGGGGCAAAGAGTGGGCGGGGTGTTTCCATGGCGATAGATTATGGGATGTAATGTTGTTCAGTGCACAGTTAGTGGTGTTTATGAAAGTTATTGAAATGTCAAGATTAATCTGTTAATTGACTAAATTAAAAACAAGATAAAAGCAAAAAAAAAAAAAAAAAGATAATTGTATGAATTTTATAAGCAAAAATTGAGTCATTTCAATTCAGTCTATACTCTCAAAAAGTAAACCTGAATATGAAGCGCTTTTTTATCTGGTTGTTTGTCACATTAAAGGTCTTAAAAACATGAAAAACAGAAATGGTTCATTTTAAACAGTTTGCAGTGGTCCAAAGCGATGAGTTTATAAGAGCTTTTCACAACTCTGAGACCACAGTGGAGTTTTGCCATTACAGTAACAACAACTAGATACACACAGAACACAGCTGCTTATACAATTTATCTGTACTGGGGCAAGGCATGTTTTGCTCAAATAGATGGGAAAATATCGAATACAGGGCCTTTAAGAAACAACACCTAGTACTTAGAATAGCAGATATACACATTGGTATGTAATGTTTCATGTCGTCTCGTCCCATTTTGTGTCCTTCTTTGGGACGTGTTAAAGGTGAGTCTAAGTCTGATGAGTCCTGTGCTGTATATGCAGCTGCTCGGGTTATTTTAGAGCTCCTGGAAATACCTCCACTACTCCAGTTCTGTGCGAGATAAGGGTTAGCATATGTAGCCCGACCAGTGGTGGAATGTAACTAAGTATAAAGTAGTAAAGTACTGTACTTAAG
>KN474828.1:0-25581 GCA_000787095.1 Periophthalmodon schlosseri
CCTTTCATCCCACTGTGTTATTGGAGGAGGCATTGAGCATCGCGTCAGTGCCCGCTGTGCTGGGGTCGAGGGGTCGTGGCTGTCCTGCTAAGAGGTCACGGGGCCCCTGTCCAGTCTGTAATCAAGCACACACACTCACACACGCATACTGGATGTCCATGCTTTTTGGGGACATTGCACTGCCTCACAGTCTTTTCCAGGAGACTGAGCCTAACCTTAACTTGTTTTGACCCATATTTTAACATTAAATCATGTTGTTGATCTAATAATAAAGGATTTACGTCACGCGGACTAGGGCTACAACATTAATCTAAATCAAATTGAAATTGGAATTTGAATGGACGCAAATAACAAACCGCAATTTGCAAAGGCTACTTTTTTCCATAAACAACAAAATATCCTGTCTTATTCTGCATAAAACTGCTAACCCTTTACAAACATATTCTGAAATGTGATTCTCATATTAGTTTGTCAGTATTTTTTGTTTAAAATGTTAAAATGTGAACAGAACAGAATTGTCAGGTCCCCATGAATTGAGTCTGTATACAGATTTTAGTCCCCACAATGTGATAAAAACCTGGCTACACACACACACGCCCCTCACCACCACCCCAGCACCACCCCAGCACCACCCCGGGGCCCTGGCTCTCTCCCGGGCCCTCTCTCGGCTACAGGAGATCAAACGCTCCGGGACGGCGTTATCAGCCTGGGTGTCTCATCACATCAACACACAGGGCTAAACAGTAAACAGAACGCCTGCTTTCACCGGTGTGTGTGAGTGTGTGTGTGTGTGTGTGTGCGTGCACAAGCAGAGGACACATCTGTACGGAGCCCGGGGTAAAGGTTACTGCTGTTTGTTGTCAACATTTGATATCTAAGGTTTCTGCTAAAAGTTATGTTCCAATTGGAATTGTGAAAATATATGGAATGTGAAGGAGCAATATTTGATCATGTTAAACTTCAAAATGACACAAGGCCACTGCTATTTGGGTGCCTCCCTCGAAAAAATAAAATAAAAAGTTTCGAAATACATACACTTAAACTCCATTGACTATAAAACGAAATGCAATGGAAAAAAATAATATAGCAACTTAAGAATAAATGTTAAAATGGTGAGTTTTGTTGCAAGCTAATATTTGTAATGTTTACTAACTAAATATTGGAATGTGGCAGCAAAATGAATGGGGGCTTGTCTGTCTTTATCTTTATACTATAGTTTGTTGGATCCAACTTTGCTATTCAGTTTTCACTGTTTTTGTTGCTTTATTGCATTCAAAATGATGAATTGGAATGCAATTTACCAGATTTGACAAAATGGTGTAAAGAAAAAAATCCAGTAGCAGGTGAACACTATTACAGTCAAACAGTCTCCTAAAATATTCCTTCTTTTAAATTTGTATATTTTCATTATGTAATCAGTTTAATTAACTGCAAAATATGTTTCAAATTGCCATGCACGTTTGCTTCTTCAGTCCACTCCTCATCCATACATTTGCCTATGTTTATCAGCACATGCAGTGAGCCATCTACTCCCAGTTCCGTCCCTGGTTTCCTGGACATGGCAGTGGACAGTGCATGGGGATATTACCAGTTAAACCAGTGGAGTGTGATTCTAACCGGCTCGCATTGATTTCTCCTGTCTACACATCCGTCGACAGCTCCCCAGAGTCCCCTATAGAGGCCAGCACACGCAGCCAATTTGACAGGTTTAGTTCAGCCCTCTGCTCTTTTGTTCTATTTTAAAAACATCAGATGAGATTTTTTTTTTTAGGTCGGCGCTATGTCTCACTAACTTTTAGCTTTGGGTTTTTCCACTCACAACGCGAAGAAAGTGTTGCAAGCCAGTTATTTCATCTGCCTCTTCTTGGCAGACCTCAGGCTAACCAGAGAAAAGAGATCTGGAGCAGACTAAAGTGATTTATTGAACTTGTCACAACTTTTAATTATTTTTGATAAAAGCAGAGAGTAAATAGTGAATGCTGGATTTAATCTTCAGCTTGTCATCAGAGACGTTTTGAATAGGGCTGTTGAAATTTCATATTTTTATGTGTGAACAAAACTGTACTGACGTCTTAACTGAACTCTCTTATTCAATGCTTGTAACTCTTAAGATGTGCTCATTTTGTAATCAATACTTTATACTGGTGATGATAGCTGTTCAAAACTCTGCATATAGGTTACGTTCACTTTCAAGAATGTGATTATGTCAAAATTTCAGATGGAGAACAGGAGCCTAGGGACAACAGTGAAAGAAATATCCAAACTTATGATTCATGGGTTGAAGCTTATTTGTTTGGGATTGGCTGCACAAACTTGGCATGTTCATCTTACGGCTTAAAGCCCTTTTTAGCAGACAACAATCGCGTCTTTGGGGTTAGATAATGTCCCCGCTTTGTGAAGATATTGTTAAAAAATTGATTTCATGTTTGTTTACTTATGCTGACAGAGCAGATGTCATACTTCGTGCCAGTTTTTATTTCATGTGGATAGGCCCAGTAATTTCTGAGATTTTAACCAGAGACAAAGTCAACTATTCTGCAATCTGACACTTAAATCTCATGTAAACGCAACCTGTTCACTCCAGCGTCTCCAAAATGTTGATTTCTATAGTGAATAAAATTGAGAAAGGCAGGTTCCATAAATTTAGGGGCCCTGAAAACACTGACCCAAGTACAATTCAAACCAGGTCAGCAAAGTTTGTGGGTTACGCTCTACCAAAGTTAGCAATAACAATACTATTTTGGTTCATCAGATGTTGTTGCTCTACTTTTCCATATGTGTGCAAAAATAGAATTTACTTTACTGATGGTTTCTGTCTAACACAAAACAAGCTATATGAGATGCACCAGTATTTAAAGGTGCTCCTTGTACTGGTGAGGGGTCTACCACCTGGTCTCCATGGTGATGTTATTGCTTTCCCTGGAATGTTCCACAGTCTGATATTAACAATATTGTTTCGATTGCTCAAAAATGCATTCCTATGGTGACCAGGCAAGACTCTCCAAAGATTTGACTTGGTCTGGTGCCATCTTCTGCTTGTTTCTGTGGAGATATATGTTTAACACCATACTGTGCAAAATTCCAGGCAAAGCAATGACATCTCCAAGGAGACAAGCAAAATGTCCTCCAGAAAAAAGTTACATAGGGCACCTTTAAGTTCAGGCCCTTCACTTAAAGAAAAACATTGCAGTCATTCTAGCATGAGAGACATGTGATATTGCATTTAGCTTTGGACTCATAATGTCAGCGTTTTATCCCCATTTTCATTTGAGCTGTGGCCTTTTATTCTCCCTCTCCTTCATTAAACTCTCTGGGGCCCAGGAACACCAGTCTAGTCAAGTGTATGAGTACAGCCTGTTTTGACTCATTGTTAATTTAATTGTATCCAAAATATGTGAGCGTTTGAACTCTTGGCCTCAGTCTCGCCCAAGTCGCGGCCTCATTTGCGCCAACTTTGGAAGCGTGCAGTCCCAAAGGAGGTATAGTAACGAGGCAGTGCCAGGATCCTCGCTGCCTTGCCTCTCCCGGCCATCTGCTCCATAAAGTGTTGTCACGAAGGGCCAAAGAGAGAGTCACCACACCTCACAGCTAAGCCCCAGTCACTGTAGAGCTGGGAAACTATGGTGCCATTTGGATGCTGTTCTTTGTCCATCAGGGTATAGTAATGTATTAAACGTGCACTACGTCGCTTCTTTTTTGGTGAAGTTATGCCACCTTCTTGTCTTCATGTTACTGCGCTGCCTGGAATGTTCCTCAGTATAGCATTACTTATCTATCACCATGCAGACAAGAAGGTGGCACCAACAGGTCAAGTTACAGGTCATATCTGTGGAGATACATGTACATATGCAGGTTTTGCAGCTTGGCTTTCATCACCTGCTGAAAGTACATCTTCTGCTCGGCCTTTTTGATGACGGAGCTGATGGTCGGCTCCAACATGTCCTGAGTGATGGTGGTGCCGAGGAAACAGAAAGAGCCCACGGTGGTGATGGGGGTGTCAAACGGGGAAGGGCGCTTCTGGGTGCTGAACTCCAGATTGTTGCCGCTGCACCAGGTCACGATCCAGTCCACCTCCCTCTTGTAAGCAGACTCATCTCGTCCAGGATGAGCCCGATAAGAGTGGTGTCATCCGTAAACTTGACCAGCTTTACAGAGTTGTGGCTAGAGATGCGGCAGTTTGTACAGAGAGAAGAGCAGGGGGGACAGTACACAGCCCTGTGGAGTTCCTGTGCTGATAGTCCGAGTGTCCGAGACATTCTTCTCCAGCCGCACGCGCTGTCTCCGGTCCGTCAGAACCACCTGCAGGAAGAGTTGGGCACTTTGAGCAGAGAGCTTGTCCTGAAGCAAACCAGGGAGGATGGTGTTGAATGCAGAGCTGAAGTCCACAAACAGGATCCAGATTCCCGGGGAGCTGGGAATGGATCCAGGTTGGAGGGCAGGCTCAAAGACAGCACACAGAGCATCTTCACAACACAAGTATTATATCCCTGCAGTAAAAGTAATTAAGTTTTTTAAATAAAATGTAAAGATGTGTGTGTTTTGTTCCATTATGGTGAGATGACTAGGGACCCCTACTGCCATTTTCAACAATTAATATTACAGTGGATATAATTTTGAACAATATTCTTCTGATAAAGATAACTAAATGAATAAAAAATATAAATAAATACACAGATCTAAGACTGAATATGTTTTACCAGACCAAGGCCCCTCCCACCACATAAGGCACTTCCTCTCTGCGCACACTGCCACTGGTGCAGGTTCACACTTAAAAGACATTCCCAGCCTTTTTCATTCAGCCTTTGAGCCTCATTTTTATATCTTTCCTTCCTTTAATCCAGAACCCTCAAAGACTTGCGCTTGTAACGTGAAATCCCCAGGTCAGTGATAAAACTATTGATATGGAAAATACTGAATGAGCATGTGCCGCCTTATCACTTTATGGGCAATAAAGTGAGTGCCGACAATCAAGCCTATGCAATCAAAAGGCTTTAATAGTACACGCGCTGAAGTTACTACTCGTTTAACCACAGACACAAGTGCTAAAACTGCTGTCGGGAATTTCTGGTCTATCACTTAACATTAGCAATAAGGTTTACATGGACAGAGGTTATTGAACTGGCAAGTATTCAGAGTACTGTATTATGAAGTATAACAAAAGACTGAGAATTTCTCAAGATGTAATTTCAAGGTATATTAATTACATTTCATTACTTTTTATTAAAATAACACTTGTTTCTATAAGATGTTATGAACATGGCAAAAAGTGTGTTGAATTTTATAAGCCTGACTTGTGCTGACTTTGTCTGGAATCCAGAATACACACTTCAACTTCAACTCCAATTCATGAATGTGAGTCTGGTCAACAGACTTCAGATGGGTGTGACTGACAGGTTTATTAGCCATTTAGGGACATGCATGGTCGCCTGTATCAAAACAAATATGACTGCTTACAGGGAAAAAATACAGCTTAAACATGTCACAGGGGATGGAAAAACTAGAGAATTAATGAGCAAAGTCAAGTCAAGTCAAGTCAAGTGTATTTATAAAGTACAATTAAAAACAACCACAGCTCAAAGTGCTGTGCAAAGGCAATATAAAGTGCAAACAAAACATGCAAAAACACGACAGAACAATACAAATACAAGTGTCCCGCTCAGCCCGTGTTCAAACCCAGTGCAAACAAGTGAGTTTTCAACAAAGATTTTAAAATATTTAAAGACTGAGCTCTTCTAATTCCCAGAGGAAGATTGTTCCAGAGTCTGGGACCAGCTACAGCAAAAGCCCTGCCCCCTCTAGTTTTTAGCCAGGACCTTAGAACATCCAAAATCATCTTGTTTGCTGATCTCAAAGTTCTACTGGGAACATGGACAGACAGAAGCTCAGAGAGACAGGGAGGGGCCAACCCATGGAGGCATTAAAAAACATCATCATAATCAGCACTAATGAATGAAAAAGCACTAAATTCTGTTAGTCTGAGGTGAGAGAATTGTGATTTAGTTCAAAATCATAGATGACCAATGAGCTACTTGAGGCGCAATGTAGGGAGTGCTGACCAGACTGAGTGACTGCCAGTCTATTCCCCTCTTTGAGTAGTACCAGCCACCTCATACCCCACATCTGAAAAGAGTGATGGCAAAGTGTCTTGCCCAAGGACAAAACAGCACTGCTCTAACATGGAAGTGAACCGCCAACCTATGACACAACCAATGACAGTTCAACACAGCATTAATCAAACATTTCTGCTCATAGTGTGACTGAAGAAGAGGAACAAAGACATGAACACTATGCTTGTGTGGTTACTTGAAGTGAGAGCAAAGGGGTGGAGAATTCTTTGTTCTTGCAATTAACAAATGTTATGAAAAATCCTGAATCCTCCTGGAAAGTCCAATTAAAACACACCTTTTAATGTATAATTAAAACGTGTTAATATATAATACTCTCTTGGCTGTGAGTTTGTATCAATAATTAATTTCCTGAAGGATAAGTTTGATCCCCTGACAAACTATAATGAATTAAAGGCTTTAAAGGGGCTGTATGTAATTTTAATCTGCAATCTGAAACATACTAAATCTGACTGTGGTGTTTAGAAATCACTCCCAAAGGTGTCACCAAAATATTGACACTGACGGTAGCGGTAAATTGTGTTTTCTGGTGCAATCTCAAGGCAACAGTTGGTAACTTTCAAGAGGAATGATATGGTATGGTCTGTGGGAACATGTGTAATATTGTTCATATTTGTTCATACGATAAATCCAATAAATCAAAATAGTGTATTTGGACTGCTGACTCTGCCATCTCTTGATATGATTCAGACTGAAAGACAAAGGGATATGTGTTCGATCTATAGGCCTATACTGAGCCAAAAAACTAATATTTACTTACAAAAACTAAATTTGCAATTAAATGTTTGGTGGTAGTGCGTGTTGTGTTTATAATGCGGTGTCAAGAGTATCAATACCCACATGGCAGTAATTAGCAGTAAAACTAGTATCAAAAGAGAAAAAGTATTGATATAAGTACTGATGTGAAAAAATCACATAAATAGGACAAATTATGACCTTTCCCAAATAGTTTTAGAACACCATAATATTAAAAAATGTACTTTTATTTTTGTGTTGAAAATTACATTCCATTGTCTAAATAAAAACAGTGTTATCCTTGTATATTCCTTGTTGTATATGACATAGGATTTACTCACAATACAAGATTTTTTCCACATGAAATAAAAAGTTGAATATTTAAAAAAAAAATCAACCAAATTCTTAGCCAAGAGGATCAAACAATTTATATATCTGACCCGTGAACAAAACGGCTATTTTATCTAAACTATGGTGTCGTTTAGAAACATGAAGATCTCCACAAAGTTGACGGCTCAAGAATAAGTCATTAATAAGTCATAAATTTTGGTTTGGATCAGGCTCACATCTCTATAATCACTTCCATTCCTCCATCTCATGTATCATTAAAGAAATTAACAGTTGCCAGATTTTTAAGCCCATGTTGTCAGATTCCTCAAAACCCAAATGAGCCCATGCGTCGCCAACTGAATCCACTCATTAAGTCGCCAACATGATGTTAAAACCTTGCTGGAGTTGTCCCACCTTCTGTTTTGAGCGCAGATGACAGTAGCATACATTACAACCGCGCATATTATCTGGGCTAATCAGGCATTTTGTGAGCCATGATTGTGTTGTTGCTTAAGACGGACCAACGCGGGGGTTCTTTTGTGCGTGGGCTAATGATGTTCCTTTGTGCTAGCGTCGGCCGCGCGGGTTCGAGGACACTGCTTTAGAGCCACCGCGGGTCTTAGTGCGACTGGCAGCTGTGCTAATCCTCCTTTTGTGTCCTAACCAGCACCCCATTGAGCTAACCCCTCCACAGGCCTGGACGCTCCCCGCTCCAGCAGACAGCCCAGATGGACCAGGGACGGAGAGAGGAGGAGAGGGAGGAGAAGAGGATGGAGAAGGAGTAGAAGGAGGGAGAGGTTGGGTCAATAAATGCAGGCCAAATGCAGAACAGTTACCAAAGTCATGCAAAGACGTGAGATCATTGTGGTTGTTTGGCGTGGATTTACACAAAGAAACACGCACAGTCAAGGTCGTTTTAAGTGTCTTGCTCAAAGTCACAAAAACAGTATGCTAGTTCTATGCAGTTAATGAGCGAATGTCTGTGTCTACAAAGATACTGTTCCACTAAAAAAATCTGCTAACTGGGCTGAAACTGATACTGTATATTATAGTTTTGAGAGCTAGCACTCAATTGCATCCAGATGACTGCTACTTGCTTCCTTAGTCATGGTTTCTCTTAAAACGTAGACTTTGAATCGCAGGCCAACTTCCTTGATAAAAAGAGGTTGAAAGTATTATTATGTAGTAACATTTAGGACACTGGTGGTACTTTCACGTGTGTATAGCAACATGGTCCATAGTGTGTAGCTAGATAGATAAGTAGATAGGTAAGTAAAACATTTATTTACTTCTTTTTTTTTTTTTTTAACTCAGTAGCAATGCAAGGTCTGTTGAGGCCAAAAAAAAAAAAATCAAATACCTACTTCTTGTTAATATACCATGGCTACCATATACAATTGCTGGTTTTACGGTGTGGTGGATGGGGCAGTGGAGTTATGTTTAAGGTTTGAGTGTTTCAGATGTCTTTCCTCTGTGAGATGTGGGTTTCCCCTCTTGCTTCTATGCACAAACATAGAAGATGCACTATCTAAACTCATATCAGATCCTGTCAGCTGTGGCCACTTCCTGTCATATTGCATCACATATACACGTCTATACCAGGGTTCTGCTGTATCAGCTCTACAGATCACCTGTGAGTCATTTTGATATTTGGAGACTGAATGAGTCTTATGTGTCAAATGTTTGTTAGAAATATATACTGTATTCATCTACATAATAGATTGCCATTCCTCTACTGACCCGCTACACTGACTATTGAAATAACGCATTTTGTTTCTAAAATGTTCACTTTTATTTTTTACTTCTTCAGATTTTATTGTGGCCTGTATAAGCACAGTAAGTAAACAGCCTTAACACCAATACCAAACAGTGAAATTTAAAATAATGTCAGTATGGTCTGTCACATTCTTGACTTTATTTTATTAAAATTCCATTTCCTAAATTCAAATGAATTGCTTCAACCAGGTGGGATTCATTCAAAAAACTTGTAAACAGCAAATGAAGTAGGTGGCATCTAAGAATTGTAGTTAGAAATTGTAATTAATTTGAATTGTCCAATCCACAAACTCTGTGTTTAGGTGCACTTTTGGCACACTTTCCAAAGCATCCCAAGCATCCTTCCAGAACCTCACAACCGCCTAAGTGCCTATAGGCTTTAGTTATGCAACATTTTCAATACAATACCATTCAAAAGGCAGGTATACATCTTTTTGAATTGTTAATTGCTATGGCAACTGCACTAATTTTTCAGCGTTTTGAAACTCTGACCTGGCCTGAGGTGACCACTGAGAGCACATTATTGTTATTATAGACACAGACCCCAGTTTGAGTCCCGAGGTGAGCCCATAGCACAAGTCCCACAGTGATATTATGTGCTCTTACTGCATCTCTTTGATTGGAGCGTGAAAGAGGTCCACACTTCTGTCTTCAAACAGAACACAAAGTCACAGGGATTTGAGGGTGAGCCCGAAAACCATTGATCTCCTGCTTTCTTCTCAAATTGTATTTAACTGTTGGCACAGCACCAACAAAGACTCTGTTTACAGCCGCCCCAATATCCATCATTAATTTCTTAGCACTAAAACCGAACGTGAACTGTTGTTTCACTATACACCACGACACCCACAACAAGCTATTAAATCCTAGTAGTACAGTGAGAGCGGAGGAAGTCAAATGAGAAGTTGCTGGGATGTTATTTGGGAACTAATTGGGAGACCTAATCAGCAAATGGATTGAATCAAATCAGCAGAAATGAATTCAAGTTATTTGCATAATTTGGAACATGAGTTGGGGTGAACTGTGGAGGAAATCATGGGATAAATGACTACGAAGTAAAGTGTTTCACACATTTAATTAGAAATAAAATAAGCAAAACATTTAAAGGGCATCATTTTGGACCTGAATTACTCTGCTGCAGCCAATGTTATTTTGGCGTACATCATCAGATGTATAATACTCCCTACAACAGAAGCATATAGGCTTGAATGGACAATATGGGTTGAGCATGCCTGTGTCTGGTAGCAAGCAACATGAATTCTTGTGATTTTGTGAGTTCACAAACTCTTGAGAATCCATCTTGTTCAGATCAGGCTGAATCGTTTGCATGTGATAAGTCCCACACAAACTGATCGATCACAGGGCAGTACTGTGGTTTGGGCAGCGCCAAACAAACCAAAACAGATATGGCAACATCGACAGACATACTTCAGTCTGTTTAGCGGAAATACTAACTGTGTAGTTTGTGCTGAATGTGCAGAGGGAAGTGCTGTGTGCATTTGTGGACAGGTAAGATGCATGTGCTCCCAACTGTTGTGGCCCTTTAACCAATCAGCATGAAGTATTTGTTTGAACCCTCAGACCATTGGATGCTTTCAGCGGGAGCCATCTCAGATTGATATGTAGAACTCAGTTCAGAGGGCGCCACGTCAATCTGCCGATCGTCAGGTTAGGTGTCCAGGTCCTGTACTAATAAATAAATAAATAAACTTCTCTCCAGTCTTATGCCTCTGCTTCTTACTCTCGAGTTACTTTCAATTACTCTATAACACAGTGTAAGGAAGCAACTGCCAGGGAAATGGATCCAATCAGAGACATTGGTGAATAACAACTGTGGAAGAAACTTCCTGTAAACAACATCATTTGGAGAAGGGACATAGCAGACGAGGCTTAAACTCTCCACAATACTGAAAAACGTCAAACTACTGTTACTGTTTACATGAATAAAAATACTGATGGTTCATTTTGCTTTACATTTGGAGCTGATCAGACTCATACAGATGAGTACAGTGTTATTAAGATGAATGTCAGGGCATTTAGCGTAAATGCTCAAATGAATGAGTTGGAGCCCATAAATTTGTACATAAAGATAAAATAAATCATTATTCATTTGACTGGAAGTTGACCAAGATAGTATTTAGGAAACATCTGTGTTAATTGGCCCAGAGAACACTGGTGTACTGCACTGTGAATGAAGCCAGACAGTTGAGAGGAGATAAGAGATGATCGGTGATGGCTGTGACATAAGTTTGGTCTGCAGCCTGAAACACCTGTGCTGCTCCAGGTATGTGCTCCACTGTGTGGACATGTTCACCTACAGAAAAACCAAAAAACTCCCTACTTTACATGACAGGATTTATGAGGCTTTATGTAACAGTGAGAAGTGTGAAAATAGAGTGAAGAGCAGGAGAGACATTCAGTAAACTGTCAGAGCCCAAGATTCCTTTTTAATACAGGCTACTTTTTTCAGTGGTTTATTATATTGAATGCACTATGTGAAATGAACTGTTTCCTCATTAAAAACTATACTGGGGTTTTACTGTGTGTATGTTTTAAGGGTAACTGTTTTTGGCTGAATAGTGACCTTATGTTATGAGTGATAACTGACCGTCTCAATGATGGGCTATTTTTCTGTTTGTTAAAGGGGCATGTAATAAGACATGGTCTTAGTCATGCTTCTATTCACCCATGTGTTGATGTAACTGTATTTTTGTTAAAATACATTACTGAAATTGCATGGCTGAATAAAAATAAATGAAATGAAATTTAATTTGCAATTTTTTGAGTAATTTAGATGATCACCCATTCCAGACATCATTAGAAAGTGGCCTGCCAAGTCCATAGGTGCACCAATACCAGAGTCATTCAGTCAAATGTTTGGACACGCTTTTTCATTTACTTTTCTTCTTTATTTCCATGGTTATTTTCATTGCAGATTCTCATTGAAGGTATCAACACTTGTGAATAGACACATATGGAATGTACCAGACAAACAAACAAACAAACAAACAAACAAACAAACAAAAAATAACTCAAAATGATTCAAAACTTGTTTTAGATTAAAACATTTTAAAAGCAGCAATTGTTCTGAAACTCATTCAAACTGCTTCACTCTAATGCACCAGAAGTATTTTATGTTTATTGTAAACCACAATATTAATCTAAAAGGGCTTCATAATAAAAACAGGTCCATTGACTTCCTGTTCAAAACTGCACAACTGATAGGCCCCAGCATGCATGAAATAAAAAACTAAATAATAAACAACTGTGAGTAGGCGTATGAAACACTGTTGTAACAAAGTTTAAAAAGCTCATAACAGTTAATTGTCTCCTTTAATGAAAGTGAAAGAATAAGAAAATGCAACACTACTTGTGTTCTACACTTTTTCTGCATTTGGGAGGAATATATATTTCATGTGCATTTTGATGACACGGTTAAATCATCGCTCCTGTCTGAACCAGGTTGTGCCAGGGGCTGCAGACCCTGGTTTTGGAGAGGATTATAAACCAGAGTAGTGCACATAAATCCTCTTCTGTCTAATTGGCATGTCATAATTGCTTGAATCCACAAAGCCCATTGAAGTCCGGACAGTGCATGTCTAAAAGGAGGTGTCTCGCGCTCCTCTCCCTCTGCTCTACAATTTTGGTGAGGAAATGTGGTGTTTGAGGCCCACAATTCCATATACTCAAAAACCAGAACGCTCAGATCAGGGTTAGAATCCAACGTAATTAATGGCTATCAGGCTTCTGCAAGTCACTTTTCCTTTCCTTGAAGTAGTCAGATTATGTAGTCAACATGGAAAAGGATTAGCAGCAAACATGCACCAAGAGCCACGGCACAGAAAGGTGGTCTGAAAGAAAAATCCAAACCAAAATATGTATTCAAGCTAACATTTCAGTGATATAAATGTAAAAAATAATTAAATTTAATGAATGAATTTTATGAAATATAAATTTAAAGGTCCACTAGCTGTTTGTCTCCATGGAGATGTAATTTTTCACAGTATGGCATTACATGTTTGATTGCACAAAAGTACCTTGAAAAGCATGCACTCTCATAGTAACTTGGCCTGTTGATGCCACTTTCTTGTTTCCATGGAGATAAATGAGTTTCATGCCATATTGTGGAACAGGGGTTTACCCTCCACCAGAAAAAGAGGAGGACACCTATGCCCACTAGCCTAAAGATTTAAAATTTGATCCCTGCTTTTGGTATTTTGTCAAAGTTGGCCCAATTCCTGGAATACCTTTTGTAGTTGAAAGAGTATTTTCAGCAGGTAATGGAAGGGAAGATAAAAAATTGGGTCCCCTGCATTTGACCCATCCTTTAATTCTGCTTGGACAATCTGGCCAAGAGCAAGAGGCAACTACCAGAACAGGCAACAGAATTTTGGGGGCCTGGACAAGAAGTCTCACATGGCGCCCATTTTTAAGGTAAAATATCAGAAGGTGGTCCATTTCTGGGCCCATAAGAACCAGGGACCCCTATACACCTGGAGAAAATGCAAAAAAAGGCCCACACAGAAAAAGCCCAAAAGGTTCAGGAAGCAATCCCAGGACCCACTTGCTGTGAGGCAGTAGTGCTATCCACCGTGTAATATAAGAAAAGCAGAAAAAAAAAGCACTGGCAGAAAAAGCAAATGTAAACTCTGAAAATCTTAACGGAGTAAAAACACAGAGCCAGAAAACTTTCCAAGGAGTTATTGCTAGTTTCTCATAAGTCATATTGAGTGGGTCTCAGCGCTGCTTCACGAACATGATGAAATGGCCTTTTAAAGTACCCTCGGAGGAGCCAACCACTTCAAGGGCTCTTCTGAACCCGCACCACTGCACCAAGCATCTCACACTGGGCGAGGGGAGCAAAGAGGCCCGGAGAGGAACGGAAAGCGAACGCAAGAGACAGCAGACACCGAGTGGGTAAGAACATCCTCACTCAACCCCAATGCAAAAGAGTATATGGGCTTAGAAGAGGAGGAGGAGAGAGCTTTACACAGGGAAAAAAATATATGAAAGACCAAAAAACTTTCAGAGCCTCAGATCAGATGAGATAAGAGCGGTAAGTTCACTCCTCTGCTCGTTTCTTTCTTTCTCCAACTTTTCCGAATGTAGGACTAAAAGGAGGGACTGCGAGAAGACGGAGCAGCATGCGTGCCCACTAGCTTTTAGTCGGGAAGCCTAATGAGTTCCTATGGGATGGGTTGCTGGCTGTCAATCTCCAACAATTCTTCTTCCATGCGCCATGCGTCCGGTACGCCAACCAAAGGGGCATGAAATAATTACAAATGGCCGACAGGGGTTGTTGCAGTGACAGTTTCTTTTCTTTTTGACAGTTTATTGGATTACAAGACCTCGTAACATGCCTTTCTCAAATGTGACAATGAGGTAATGGTGTTACAGGGTGTTGCGTAATGTCGCCATGATTCCTGACTTATTGTGCGGGAGATGAAAGACGGGGGGGAAAATGGTGAGCAATGCATGGGGCCGATGATGAAAGCAAACCCCTGCTGCTGGTGTATAGCTCATCTTGAGGACAGAGAATGAGACGGAAAAGACAGGCGTATTGTTCAGCTGATTTGAACACACTGGGGATGGAGAGCTTAATGTTGTCAATGAGATACTATCAGAGAGAATGTTAGCCACGCAACAGCGCCATCTATGTTGTAGCGAAAGGAAGAAACTGAAAGGGGAGCTGATCCAAATGAGATTATTTTTGAGACAAAGCCGGATAGCTGAATCTGCATGTGAAAAGGAGGTATGAGTAGTACAATGCCAATGAGAGGTATTTTAAGAACCACGCGGCTGATTTATGTATTTTTTAAATTTTAATTTATCAACATTCCTTTTTCAAGCACTCATGAACCTTGGGAGATCACAGTGTAGCACCCAAGGAACCATCTCCAGATTCCGAATCCTGAGAAGATTTACAAGCTCGACACATTATAGGTTTCCCTGGCCACCCTAGACTACATGGATTTAAAGTTTTATCATTCAGAACTAAATATACAAGGACATTTGAGAGGAGATGTCCTCACACGTGCTACAAAGCTGCTGTGACTGGTATGTCCTGAAATTGGACGCTCACTCTTCATCCTGTTTATATTTTCAAATCACACATTTCTTGAATTTTTGGACAGTTAAAATGAAAACTCTACCACAAAATATTAGAATGACCTGACCTGCCATCCAGCTCATTGTTAAATTTAAAATGTTTCAGTGTCACGTGACCCCAACCTATTGATTGATTTCCCTGTGTTTAGCTCCTGTTGCGCTCTCCTAGCCTTTTCGAAGTATTTGCTAACCGGCCATCCATCTTGGTGAGTCCAGAAACACCCGTGGTCTTAGGTTAATTACACGTCCATCTGAGAACAAAACCTCTGTAGTGTATATCCTGTCGGGGCTGTGAGGGGAGCTGGCAGGAGGAAGCGGCAGTAGTTGAGCCAGGGGTGAGAAAAGGGGGAGAATGAGGAGAAGGGGGTGAATGGAGTCTCGGGGGACAGGGGAGAGAGCAGAGGCAGAGGGGTTGACCTCCGAGGCGGGGTGATGGTAGTGGCAGAGTTGGCGCCTGATCTGAGGGGCTGATGTGAGGGATGCAGGGAAGCCGTTCCATTTGTGGGCATCCAGCCAGCTGTGAGCTACCGTGTTGTGTAGCTAGCAGAAGAGTTGGGCTTGAGAAGCTATATAGACATTTGTGAAAATAAAAGATTGGACTACGTAACTTTTCTGGAGAAACCACCTGCGTCTCTCCATGGAGATGTTCCACAGTATTGCATCAAATCTATGGGCTAACATTTATTTCTTTACAGATGTTTTTATTGCTCAAAAATATCTTGAAAAATGTGGAGTGTTACAGTGTACGGTGTCGCCTCTTCACAGATCTGACCTGAAATTTGGCGTGGTGACATTACCTGCTTTTCTCTGTAGATCAATTTAAAGCCATACTGTGGAACATTCCAGGGAAAGCAATAACATCTCCATGAAGAGGTGGTTGAGAGGCAAAAATACCAGGAAAAGATTGGAAAAATACAAACACCAAAGATGTAGAGACCCCCCCCCCAATATCATGTAATAATGTGTAATATCCATGCGCACGATGGCATGACAACTGCAGTGTGTGAAAAGTTAAAATATATAAATAAATACATAAATAAATATTTCAGTTTTGTTTTGGTTTTTTTTCAGTGTGGCCCAAATCAATGCAAGATCCAACTTCTACCCTTTCAGTGCTGGGTCTCAGCTTCATGTCCTGTCCTGGTTTCTATACACTTACCTAATACATTTTGTCTCCTCCGCCCCACGGCATTGCCCTTAAACACTCTAGGGAAAATTGCCTCTCACATTATCTTGCCACTTTATTGCTTTTCTTCATTTCACCCCACTCTTCCCAATTTGCCCTTCTCTGAGCCCTTCTCTGCTCCTGTCATTTTCCCCATTTCTGCATCTTTCTCCTCCGCGGTGCAGTCCCCAGGGGGTCCAACGGCACTGTCACGGCCCCGGCTCCTCACTGCACAAGCCTTTGATGGTGTTGTGGATTATTCATGGGGTTGGCTGGGCTGTACACCGCTGTCACAAGCCACCACTGACACATACGCAGACAGGCACTAACTGCACACAGATCTGCACTAACTTCTTTCTCTTTTTTGTGCTACAGTTTGATGTAAGCTGCAGCATGACATATACATCATGATGCGCTGGTGCAATCTGGCCGAGATAGAGTGTAATTATTGCAAACTACTTGGTCTGTGTTGTTATGATTGACAATCTGGGGAAAATTGTTAATATAATATTTGTAAGATATTTTGTTACATTTTTAAATAGAGTTCTTTTACATGTATACACAAATATGGGTGTACAGTTGCAGAGTTGTAAGCCCTGCAACCTCAGAGTAAGTTTAAAGGGCCCATATTAAACTATTTTCTGATCTAGGTTATAATGTTGTTTCCTCATGATCCTCAAACAGACCTGGAGTTGTGTTTTGTTTCATTCGCACATGTTTAACACACAAACCCTGCATATTTATGCTGAGTTCTTCTCTCTCTCAGAAAACTCTGATCCCCCTTGTGATGTCATATGGTAATACAGGAAGTGCTCCACTGTGTTTTTAAACTCCATACACCTTCACTAGAATCATTTGGATAATTTCAACCCTGGAATTGCCAGTCTCTACTGAACTAAAGGTAAAAGGATTTGGTAACTTGAAAACTATCACTACATGACATCATAAGGTGGAACAGAGCATTTTGAACTTTGGAGATGTAGACAGACTAATCACCAGGCCATATCTAGTCATATCTAAAGGATCTGATGGTGAGTTCTCATCCATTACTGCCCAAAGATGGGTGACTCTAAAGCTTGAAATAAAGAATGAATGTGAGAATTTTGCTTTCATTCAATGTCATTTTTCTGATTGCTGTTGGCTTCAGTTCTCCATGACACAACAGGAAAAAGAGTCTGGAGATGAATGATAGAATCACTGTTAATAGTAACTGACACAGTCAACTAAAACCTACTGTAGATTTGACAAAGAAAACGTGTGATCAGATCAGTTATTCAAGTGTCCACAAACTCCTTAGCTCAGAACATGTAGTGATAAGGAAAACTGGAGAACCTGGAGGAACATCGGGAGATGTCCCTCCAGGAAATCAACTCAAGTTCTAGCCTGATGTGATACTCCTAACCTATTCAATTTTAAAACAGGAAATTCAAGAAGCCTGAGCTAAACAAATGATTTTGCTCCTGAGACAGTGGGATTACAGGTTAATCATACACTGCAGAGTATGCCAACGCACAAAGTCTTCAGAGGCCAACTTTAGTATGATGCTGTTGGCGACTGTTTTCTACTTCTCACCCAAACTCCTGAGCTCTAGTCTGGGAGCGCTGGTTCTTTTGTTCTGCTGCTCTCTTGGTCCCTAGAGGGATCGGGGAGCATCTCCTTAATGATCTTCAATGGTGCAGCCGCATGTGGGTTGGCGGTCGTGCACGCTTATCTCTGTGTGTGTGTATGTAGGCGATGGGTACGGAGAGGCAGAGCTACAGAGCACCTCATTAGGCCCAGGACTCCCGATGCTGCTGGAGCCACATTAAAGAGCAGCCATGCCTTTCAACATGTGCCGGCTGGTCTCCTTTCCTCTTCCCCCCAAACGCTCCACCAGTCTCAAACATAATGGAAGGGGAACAAGGAGTGATATAACACAGCAAGGGGCTGAGCTGTAAGTCATAACTTTATCATGGGCTTGAAAAAGTTTTTAATTGCCATGAAGGGAAACAGTGATTTAAGTTAGCACCTCCTGGGTTAGTGTGTGCCAGCCAAGCAGGGTCTCAAAACAAAAACATCTCCATGGAGACAAGCAAGTGGCTGATCTATAAGTTAGTTAGTTAAATATTCTGCGTATTTGATGGAATTTTCATAGTAGAGGTTGGAAAATGTAGAGGTTGAAAAACATTTATTTACGGAGGTACAAGTTACGTAAAAAAAAAAATAATAATAATAATAACAATAATAAATAAATAAGTGATAAACATGCTTAGACCAAAGCAGGTAGACACACAAGTAAGAAGTGGAGATTAGTTAGGATACGCTACCTCACAACCAGAAGGTTTATGGTTTTTCCTGTGTCTATGTACGTTTCCTGCCACTACCATTTGAAACTATCTCAAACTTTCCTGGTTAACTAAAGGTGAAATAAACAAAATAAAACACACTGGAGCCAAATGCAAGGTTTGTCTGGTCAAAGAGTGTTTGATATGACCACGCTGGAGACACTCAGAGGTGCAGTGGGGTAAACTCAAGCAGCCCAGAGAGGAGAGGATAAGTCGTCATGATGCAGAGACAGAGGACGTGAGCGCCGTTCAAATGGCTGTGGGATTTATGCATGTGTTGTGATGTGTGTTTACGATTTATATGGGATTTTCGGTGTCAACAAGAAAGCACGGGAGAGCTGTTTGGATGATATGGTAAAATGTCTTTCATGTGTTTGAATCGTCAATATCAGATATAATCACAAACATGAAGGCACTGGGGAGCATGGGTGGAAGGACATACACTGTGTCCCATTAATGCTGTTTAATTCAATTAACTCTTTTGCAGGGCGTTCCAGAGAAGCCCACTGGGATATTTTGTTGATGGTATGTAGAAAACAGGGATGGGTAATGTGATGTGAGTGCTCGGCACCATAACAAGCATCAAACTGAAAAGTTTTAATTACTCACAGAACAAGCGAGGTTCTTTCACACGCTCAGCACGTTTGGCTCCACAGAGCAGAGGCAGAAGGTCTGAGATGGAATAATTGAAGTCAGACTTTCAATCGGCAAAGCTTTCTTTGTCTGTCTAACTCACATTATTTTAGGAACTCACTGAACAACAGTGTAAAAATAAAACAAGCACAAAGAGGAGCCCAAAGCTCTCTCCTGCGGAGGTGACACATCAGACATTTTTCTCTCTTTTCACTGTATTTCGTCGAAATTTCCTTTGGAAATGAATATTTGATCTTTCCCCTAACCTGTCACCACTGGGCCTTTGAAGCTGGAGACAGTGCATTGTGTTTGTGACACTGCAGGATACACAGGAGGAAGATCAAACTGCTCTGCTCACACACAACATGAAACGCTCAACACTGCGTCCTGGCGCTTTACCTGTTTAGAGCAGCTCTTTGTTTTAAAGGCTGCGGCCACAAATGTTCAGGGGCTACAGCCTCCTCGCTGTTTGCTGTTCTGGAAATGCGTTTGTGCTTTCATGTACTTTTACTTGTTAAAATAATGCTGCTGTAGTTGCAGAAAACTTTTGCACAGATCCTCACTTTCCTCTTGTTTCTCCTCTTTATGTATGTGCTGGAGCAGCACTGGTGGTCTGAGCACAAACTACCTGCGGAATTCCCCTGCCTAACTTCAGTCACAGCTCAAATATATCTGCTGTCACTGCTCTGCAATTAATACCTCACCTGTCTGTGATCCAATGAGCGCTGATAACAGCCCAAGCAGACAAGAAGATATAACTGTTTGAAAAGTATTTTTTTCCAGTTCTTCTGTGTGAGGAAAGAAATATATTTGTACTGAATGTTGATTCCACGCTCTAGATTGGATATAAAAATAGGGGAAAACAAGATAACATGGCCCCAAAGTAAGATCTGAACCCCCTGGTTAGTTATAATTGGCTAATTTTGTTAGTAAGGTCATGATAGCACTTAAAGCCACTCTGGAGCTCTTCCCGCAGAAATGCAACATGCAACACAAGCAGCCTTTTTGTGTGCCAGCGAGCCCCATGTGCTTTCTGTTTCCATGCCAACACACTTTCATCTTTCATCTTTCTTACCAGCTCATCCTACGCTTCAGATGAATTAGGTTTGTTACAAATTCTTTTGAAGTGCGCATACAAGCCCCCGTATGCCACCCCACTTCAGTGAAACAAAACAAAAACACTGAGGAGCTACAAATGTAAGCCCGTAATCTCACTCGTTTCGGCTTCTTGGCTAACCAATGGCACCGCGGACAGGATATTTCCACTTCATTTCAATTTGGAAGAAGGCCCTCGCCCTCTCTGCCTCTTGGCTTCCATTTGCCGCTGTTGTGAGCTGTGCCACACAATTCATTTCCATTATAGAGAAGGTCGCTGAGAGGGTTGCATTGTGGGTTGGTAATGATCTTCAATTACTCTGATAACACTACCTTAGGGGAGGGGGGTCTCTTAAGGATCAAAGGTGCAGACCTGAAGAGGTCTTCTGTGTCCTGGCAGATGCATTTTCTCAAGATGGTGAATTCTGCCTCCGGACGCACACAGCCAATTTCCAGGCCCAGGGCTGTGTACATGTGGGTAATAGAGGCACTGGCTGGAGACCTGACCTTTCCGATAGCACTGATAAACATAACAACTTTAACTTCCTGTTTTTTAACATTTTACGCAAAACTTTCAGAATGTCCTTCAAAACAAGGCACATATTATAAGAGCCAATGTTAGTTTAACGTTTTATCCAGCCCATATCTAGATCTGAAACTTTGGGAGAGGTTGTTACCAGGTTTTTGTGCATCTATATGAAAGTGCTTGGAAAATGAATATGTTAGTGAGTTTAAAAAAGTGAAATTTTGGGGTTTGTTAAACTCATTCTGTAACCACTGAGTTGGCCCTTTTTCTCTTGCCAAGAGCTGCTTGATGTTCTAACTTTCTGTTGGTTAAATCAATGATCTTGTTAAGCCCTAAGAGGCAACTGCTGCTGTGATTTTGGGCTTTACAAAAATAAACTGAATTGAATGTAAAGAAATGGACAATCGGGTCCATTTAAAAAAAGACAAAACATGCACTGACCTTAGGTCAAAATGATTGACCTTTATTAACCTTTATTTAACCAGATAGACCTGAGATTCAGAATCTCTTTTTCAAGAGAGTCCTGGCCCCAGAGGGGACCCGATTGTTTTCAGTGGTAGGAGAAACTGGAGCACTCAGAGCACACGCAAGCACAGGGAGAACATGCAAACTCCACACAGAAAGCCGCCCAGGAGTTGAACCCAGAACCTTCTTGCTGTGAAGGAACAGCGCTAACTGCTGCAGCACTGTACCTTTGTTGTGGCCACATCTCAGCTCAGGCTTGCTACTGCTTGATTTATTCTCACCATAGCTATAAAAACATGCATTCCATCCTCTAATTATTTCCTAAATGGTTTGGAACATTGACGGCATATGGACATGATACAGGAACTAAAAAACACACAAAAACTCACCACAAGACCAATTAAAAACTCTAAACAAAAATATAGCCTACGTTATCAAAGTGCTCCTTGGACAGCCAAATGCAATGTGATCATTAGTGATACAACATTCAAGCTTCAGTTATACTTGCTCTGATTTGGAATACATTAGCAGAGAGTGATTTATTTAGGCTAAGCTTGTATAAGGAGGATATAAGTGGTAAAATGTGATGAAAAGGCTAAGTTAAAGGAGCATGTAAGAAGCCAAGGGTGATACTGTAACACTATAACATTTGGTTAATTGGAGATTGGTCACGGCTGTAATATTTGACTGTAATCTGAAAGCCCTTTAAGTGTCTATGTGCCTATGTGTAAAAGATCAGGACAAGCTGTGATAAGATTAAACCTATTCACATCTTAAAATGAAAATGGAGGAGCCAGCTTCTTACCATCAGCTGGGTTTGGTACATTGACACCGCTCTAGGTTGTTTCTCATGTAAATAGAAAAATATGCAGAAATGAGCACAACAATGGCCTTTACACTGGCAACATTTTCTGGCAAAGATTTGGCTCATCAAATAATACCGGGAGGAATCAGGAGGCGGAGAAAGTAGCGCATAAATATATATAAATCTCAGCCCTGGCCTTATTTTCTCCCAGTTCCTTTGGCGTAACCAAACTGACTCATTATGGACTTCAAAGACACAGATAGGAGTTTTAATTAAGAGAAATGCAGTGGAGCAATGGAGATAAGTAACATCCCCCCCTGCCCTCATCTCTATACCCCACTCCTCCCCCCCGTTACACCCCATATCATTAGGACAGCACCATCCCAACATTGACAGGCACACAGAGCGGCGCGTGGCTACGGCTAATGTGCTAATCCTGGCATCGCACGGCCTTTGTGAAGATGTGGAGTGACACAGTGGTGTTTTAGCACAAATACAAATGGGGATTAGCTCACGTTCATCCTGCAGTCAGTCAGCCGCTGTAGGGCAGGAGCAGGGAGACTCCAAGATACCCAAACCAAAGTACTAGAGAGTTGTACAGGCAACAGAGTGCATATGGCATAAAGCGGTCCCCTAAGTCATAACTTGTCTTTTCTGAATCACAATCTAAAATCTTTTGACAGAAGACTATAAATGAACAGTAATCTGTGCAGAAGCTCTAAGTTCATAAAGAAGCTCTATAAAACAAGGATCAGGTCAAGATGGATTGTCCTCAAATGTAGATCATAACTTCAGTTTGGAGGATTACACTTTTTACAATGCTTTTTCAGATGAAGCTGCTAATGTCGGGTCTATTGAGCGTAAAATAATGAGGGGCACATTGACAATGATTGCTGTCATAGCAGTACTTAGTGTTTTCTACTCTTGATTAGGCTCTGATTAGAGCTAATCTCACATCAGCGTGTGGTGTGCCAGGTGAGGAGCTGCAGTGAGCAGCCCTCCCCTTGCCCCTCGCCCCAGGCTCTGCTGCGCCGCTGCTCAGATCACAGCTCACAGATCTGGCCCTGGGGGAGGCCTGATGTCGGAGAGATTAATTGCAGAGTGCGGAGCTGCAGCGTGCTGGGAGCGCTGGGAGGCTCACATATTCTCCTGTGCTCCACAAACAGGCCCCATCCATCAGCATGTGCTCCCCCACAGGTGCTGCTCTTTGTCTCCAGGTAGCAGCGGCTGGCACCCTGCCCAGCGCCTCCCGCTTTCATGTGGCCAACAGAATTACCCTCCTCTAACTGAGAGTGTGTGCGGGAGTGTAGGCCTTCTCAGGTACAGCTTTCATATCTCCTCTGTTCTGGCAGTGTTCCAGGAGGACTGGCTCACAGGTGGCTGCCTGCTCTGTTTACCCGCAGGCTCTTAAGCTGGGCAGCTCCGACAAGGCGTCTGCTGCCAGCCGCACATTAGCACAAGTGCAGAGCTAGAGTCTAGTTAGTGGTGAGGCGGAGGATGCGGTTTGCCATGAGTGTGCATGAGTACAAGTACAGTAAATCATTCAGGCTTCTCATGTTCACTCAAAGAGTTGTGCTGTGCCCATGCTCCCGTGCATGGCTGGGTGTTTGCGTTTGCCCCATGTTTAGTTTTATTTGTACAAGGAGAAAAATTGAAGGTACAAACCCGCAGTGTGCCTCGCTGCTTATTTTGGGTAAACGCAACAACTGGTATTTCCCTGTCTTCAAAGGGAGCTGTATAATACTTGGGTTTGCTGTCTTCTGAGCCTGCTTTGTGGAGATCCCCACTGTGAATCCAGCTTAAATGCTTTTCCATCCCACAAACTCCTCTCTGAGCACTGTGGCTGAGGCAACCTTGAAGATGGCTATGGCGTCTCGGCAAACTTTTCACAACAAGGACCATCATGGTAGCTGACTGTGCGTGTGCACCATGCTTCTGCCGAATGTAATCTCAACTATCGGTTGTTTTTCACAGTTTGTCTGACATCAATCAATACGTGTAATTCTATTGACTTGTTTGCGCAGATCTTGGACAATTACTTAGTTGATTTATGAAGGTGTGAGCAGATAGACTAAAGCTATAATGAAAGGGGTTTGTAGTTGAAAGTATAAAAAGGTGTAGACATTGATCAGCTTTATGAAGGGTTACTTAGACACATCCTTACCCTTGGACGAGGCCTCACGTCTGTGCATGTGTGCTGGCAGCGGTGCATGTGTTGTGGGGGCGGCAGTCTCGCCACATTTTTTAATGACTCTCTGTAAACTGGCTCAGGAGAATCACTGCACATTTAACCAATACAAAACAGGTTTCCGCTGCAGGGAAAATTGCAGTTTCAAATAAAACCACTGCATAGTAACTGTTGACAAATAGTTCATAATATAGATGTTTAAATATATCACGGGCCTTATAAGTGAGGGTCATGCAAACGTAGCTGTGCAAAAGGAGAACACTGGATTGCCACTTAAGTCTTTCCCGGCAGAATGCGTGACTCACCCCTTTTAAAGTCTTACTGGAATCAGAGGTGATAGAGTAGACAAAAACGTGTTGGCAATAAAATGAATTATTCAGTTATGCAAATTATTACTCAAGTAATCAAACATTATATTGGATTTTTATTTTTAGAGTCATAAAAAGGGCACATAGAGTATAAAATGGACTATTATGAGGTTTTGGTCCTAACAGTGCTCCCTCATTAGCTTGCTCAAACTTGTATCTTGATTGATTCATGCATGTTTCAATAATCCTGTACAAGTATTGAGTGCTCAGAAAATTTCAGTTTTCACCTACCCCCTACCTTCGCCTCCTTATACTAGTTACTTGCTATCATACCAAAAATTCACTCACCAGGTCATACATTTAGAGCTACAATGAAATACCACTATGAAGAGGTGGGGTCTATCAGCTGTGCAATTTTGAACAGTGGACCTGCTTCTATCATTAAGCTGTTTTAGATCAATATCCTGTTTTACAATCAATACAGATTATCTTTCATTAGAAAAAATGGATTATGTCTTCCTTAATATTTTTTTTGTGTGTATTTTTCTTTTACATCGCACTGTATATTGTCATGGTAATCAATAATACTACCTAAAAAGTAGTCTCTCAAGTAGGTGCAGAAAATATGTTACAAAAATGTATCTTTATCCAATACATTTTATTACAACCCACCTCGACTTGTTGTTGTTCATCCCGTCCTCCTCAGCACCTTATGTGTGGAGCGTATTAGTGAAGCAGAGTGGACCTGACGTTGGAGCCGAAGGAGGCCTCCATCTCTGGACACTACAGCTGGGTCCAGTTTGACAATAGTCCACTGCAAACAGAACAATGTAATATACTTTCAGTGCACCCCAATTCTTCAAGTGCATTTGTTTTGTGACACTGTGCTGCTTAATGGGATTCTCCAGACTTCTTCTTTCCTGCAGGAGGCCGCCTTTGCTTTCTCACTTAAAAATAATAGGCTATCATTGGCGATTATTGACCAGCTAACTCAGCAG